>SNQJ01S0051365.1:6469-41337 GCA_010110895.2 Picea sitchensis
TTGAGGTCAGACAACCTGTGTGGTTATGAGGATGGTTATACGGGATGCAAATAGGACAATGTGCCTATCCATGTAAAGTGTAATCATACTCAATTTATTAATATAATATTACATCGCTACACACAGATAAAATCTGAGGAAAAGAGATGGGGGGATGACTCCACTGGAAAGGGGAAAAGGGGGGCGAGACTTAAGTCTTAGGGAATATTTTATAATATTTATGAAAAAGTGTAATTATGGATAATTATTTTATCCTAAGTTCCCAAGGGTAGGGAACGATTCACAAGTGACTTAAGCTACTTCTGAAGGTGATAAGTGTCAAGTTGAAGGCATGCAATATATATGGTTGGACTTAATGTATTTTGGGAGAGGATTCACTTTCTCATGAGTAGAAAGGGGTTGGTCCAGGGAAAAAAGACGATTATTACCTTATCTGCAGGGAGAAGCTTGTAAGGATTTTTTATGTACTGTAATCAAATTTTTGTTGTTGAAGAAGTGGGTTAGCAGGCCCTTGAGAAGACTCGCTAGATGAGATTTTTGTTGAGAATTGATCCCTGGTGCACTGGTTATTATTCGTAGGGCTCGAAGAATTCCTGTCTGACTTATTGTAGGTAACCCTTGAAAGGAAGTGTGGCGACCGAGGGACTATTAAGCAGAGAAGGGTCACACTTCCTTGGTTGTTACAGGTGCATGGGGAATGAGAGATTGTAGGCTAGTTGTGGTAGCCGACACCTTGGACTGAGAAATTCTGTTGAGAATCAGACCTTAGCCTATCACTAGGAACCCTTTTTCCCTGGTGGAGTTAAGCCCCAACTCAGGGGTGACCTATTGCTGAAATATTATGAGCAATAGAGTCTATGGCTGGGAGGAATGTCTGAGTTCTGCGCATAGTTGATGACTTTCATAAAAGATAAATGTTCTTTATGTGCTTTTCTCGTTCACTGTGTGCTTATTTATCTATGTTTGACATGGGTTAATTCTTGTATGTTGTCACATATAAGTAATTGTTGTTATTTTGTCTAATGTTTCTTGCACATGTAAGTGTGGTTCTTATAGCCTATATTTGTAGTTATGCAGGAGTATGACAAATGTTGATAGTTTTTCCTGTTAATTTATCCTTTGATATTGGTCATGAATCTCTGAGGCAAGGATTAAATGGTCGGGTGCGTAGGAAAGTAGTCTGTGTGCACAGGAGGTTGGAACTCATGTGTGCGTACAGGGAAATAGACCCCGTGCAAAAGGAAACCATTATTGGTGTGTGACGCCAGAATGGTTGTGTGCATGGTAGTGTTGTGTGATCAGTATACTCACGCACAATTGTTTTTAGTTACTTATGTTTCTTAAAGTTGTGTAAAAAGGAGAAATTTAGTGTGGCGTGAATCAACTTGAGGTTGAGCACGTTACTTTAAGTGATACTGTGCATACTAGGATTTGGTATAGGATATCCACAATGGATTTTCATAGTAGCATTGTTCAGTAGTATGTTGGGTGATGCTATAGTATGGTTGATTTAGAGCTACAAAAGTTGAGATTGTGTGATGTGGCCCAGCCTAGGAGGCTGGGGACGTTACATTCAGGTATCAGAGCTATCAGTTCAACACGGGACTTGTATGGGCCAGAGGTCAACAACAAGCATCAGAGCTCTACCAGAGGTCAACAAGAAGCATGAGCTAAGCTCTACTTAAGGAAAAAAATAAAAACTAGTAAGTGACCGAATTTGGAATTTCAGTGTGTCTATGGTGCGCATTAAATAAGAATGTGTAGATGTGCACGCTAAATATATTATATTGCAGAGTGTGGAACTGGAACTGCGTAGTAAAAAATGGTGCACGGGTGTGTGCACTAATGGTTTGGGGATGTGCAGAACAAATTTGTGGTGCATGTGCATTATCGATACGCAGTGTACAAGTTAAAAATTGACATCGTGCATTGGTGTGTGTGCAATACCAGTGCACGCACAAGCTTCAGAAGAAATGATTATGACAAGATGGTGCAGAGTTTTTATGAAGTTGTCTCATGAATTCACCTAAAAAATCTTGTTGTATACACATTTTGTAGAATTATCAGTGATTAGAGTAAGACAAAATCAATGCAGAAGGTCAAAATCATAGAAGATGCGTAGAAGACTTACATCCCTAATGATGAATCCAGGGATTTGTATGTCGGTTTGGGTGTTGATGGTATTGAATCCAAGGAGGTGTTGAACACACTGCCCACACTAAGAGGGGGGGATGAATTAGTGTGTGGAATTTTCTAACTTTTCTTCTTCTTACAAGTTAGCAGTTAAAACATATTTGAACAAATTAAGAACAATCAAATCATAATCAAAATGGACACAGAAGATACCAAATGTTTGTATATAATTTATGTGAATATAATAATGAGGATTTTCCCAACACCAACTATTTTGTTTAAGAACCAACTGAAGTAAGGAGCACCAACTCCTCGGAGAACACCAACTCTCAAGAAAGACCCAACTTGCCACAAGACCCATATTGTTGATAGAACCCAGTCTATCCAACTAGAGTTCATACAGTAATTTAAATCTAGTTGCAGTGATCCATTATTGAGTCAATTTTGTTTCATGATCAGAGGTAGACAATCAACACTCATCACTGCACTTCATTTTCTCTTTGAAATTCACGCCTTCTTCACTTTGCCTTTCCTCTAATATTCGTGCCTTCTTCACTTTGTCTTTCCTATGATATTCGCACGGACCTCAATTCGGTATCCCCTTCATTTTTATCCACAAACCTCTCTTTCTCAACGAGCCTCTCTTTTCCACAAGCTCGTATACACTCCCAAGTACACTCTTCGGTGAACCAATCATGGTTGTATTTATAGTGGCTTATGCTCAAAACTTGTTTAATTTATTGAGCCGACTTGTGCAACAAGTTATAACTAACTTGTTCATTTACAACAACTTTTGGGATCACTAGAGATCATCATTATGGCTCTTCATCTTTACACCTGGCATCGCCTTTACTTTCAAAACTTGATCACAGGCATGGATCAATTTCCTGTGTATCTGTGATAACAGAGATCGACGCTTCCTTCAAACCATGTTCATATGATCATAGGCATAGAACCAATGGCTTATCAATTTAAGCGATGCATTACATTCTCCATTTTAAATCTCTTTACCATATGACCAACGGTAGTGACCTCAGTGAGGCGAGACGAGTGCTTGAGCGCTTATCAATTCAACGGCCATGATTCAACCTCTCGATGAGATGGACGATTGTCGGGACTTCGGGACTTCGAGACTTGCAACATGTCAAATATCCCGGAGCGGATTTCTTCGAATATATCGGATGGTTGACGTTTACTTCGCGAAACCAGATCAATGTTCAGATTCGATCCTTGGACCTATACTTCATTTCTTAATCCAACAACCATGAATTAATCAAGAAATGAGATGGATGGCCACCATTTACTCCACGACTTCGTCTATTATACTTACGCTATCCTTCTACTGTGTTTTTATCAATGGTTGTGAGTACACCCGACATCAGATCGACGGTCGAGATCTACTTTGGGTCTCCGGACTTCGAATATTTTAAATCTCAACCCCTTCTTTCCTCTGTACGCCAATCTTTGGGAGTTTTCAATCCACTGACACATGTCCCTTTTGGATCAATGGTCGATATATTCTTCGGGTCTCTGGACTTCGGAGATTTCAAATATCAACCACTTTTTCCTCCAGAGTGATCACCTGCTAAGTAAGTCATAAAACGATGAAGACCGCTTGTTATCGGTTAATGCTTCCACTTACACTATCCTTCCACTGTAGTAGATCGATGGATGAGAATTCTCCTGAAGTGATCTTCATATCTGACGTCTCGTGTCCACTTCGGGACTTCGGCGTTCGGGACTTCGGGACTTTGGGAAAATGCTAGTGGTAAAACTCTCGTAGTGATGTAACTTGCTTATGTCACTTGATGACATGTCACGAGCTGAGTAGCTATCGCATGCCACTTAGATTCGTGATTTTCACGTACCTGAAATGTCGAATCAACTTGACACTTGTCATTTTCTGATTGCACCTTGTGTCCTTGCTGACATGGATCTCCTTATGTAGCACATGTTCTTCTCCTAGATCTAATGATTGTCCTAACTCCCGATGTATCTCAGATAGATGACTAAGAGTGACTTCGGACCTTCATCCTTCAGGACTTCGGGAATTTTGACATTTCTTGGTGGTGAAACTCCCGAAGCAATTCTCTTGGAGTGACGTAACTTTCTTACATCACTTGTTGCATGACACGAGCCAATTTCCTCTTGATGCTTGTCATCATCTAATTATTCCATGTGTATTTACTGACATGGTCTGCCACATGTCTTTTTCTTTCGTGGTCTGCTGACATGGTATACCACATGTCTTTTGTTGTCGTGGTCTACTGACATGGTCTACCACATGTCTTTTGTTGTCGTGGTCTAGTGATGTGGTCTGCCACATGTATTTTAATGTCGTGGTCTGCCACATGTCCTTCCTGACGTGATCTGCAATACATCCTTGTTGACGTGGTCTGCTAACATGATCTGCCATATGTATTTGTTAATGTGGTCTGTTGACATAGATCTTCTGACGTGGTCTGCCACTTGTCCTTGTTGATGTGGTCTATTGACGTAGATCTCCCTGATCTAACGGTCATAGTATGTCCTCCAAATTCGATGGTCCTTATTCATTTTGGATTTCCAGTCTTAGTGTATTTTGAATCTCAAACTAAATTCTTGAAGTGAGATTTCTCCAGAGCGTAACCTCCTCACAAATTTACACCCAAACTAAATGTTGTTCATCGATCATGTTCTTACATTGATGGCTCGATCTATCTACGGTGTTTCTCTTTTGGATTATCCTATCCTTCCACTTAGAATGATCCAACGACTAAAGGAAATTTACATAAATGATATCTCAGATCTTACCTTTCTTATCCTATCCTTCTACTCGAGAATGATCCGATGGCTGACGGGAATTTGGGTTTGATCCGACAGTTGATGGGTGTTCAGATAATCAAATTCTCAATCATTTTTCCCCGCTTATCTTGTCCTTCCACTCAAAATTGATCCAACGGTTTTGAATATTCTCTAAGAAGATCCACGATCAAGGATGATTGCAGAACCACAACTTGCGAGTGATTTAACTCGTCACCCAAAATCCGTAATTGGAAGTTTTATGATGTTGGTGAGTCAACCACAATTGCCGATATTTGAAGCTATAAGATTAGATGGTCCTAACTAATTGCGGGATTGGAACTAGCACGATATTTAATTCTTCTTTTGATCTTTGCAATTCATCCATGTCGTTGATCTGGAAATTGCACATCCGATGGTCACGACTTAATATGACTTAAAATGATGGCTTGTTGGATCAACCACAGTCATCGATATCTGATTCTATGAGATCTGACGATCTAGACCAATTATGGGATTAGAACTAGAGGGTTGTTTAATTCTTCTTTCTCTCTCCACAAGTCATCCCTGTTGTTGATCTGGCTTGCAGATCTGACAGTCACGATCCTCCAACAATCCTCAAGCCCATGGTCACTCATATGACTAACATCTGTAATATTTAGACGATCAACATGGTCAATCTCTTGATCGGATGGCTGCTAAGGCTTCTTCACTATGATCGGGATGACTGTTGAGGCTCTTCACCTTGAGCTTATGCTTTTCCTTTCGAGATTTGATCTGTGCATTTTCTAACCCTCCTGAGCTTTTATCATAGGATCATTGGTGATCCTATCATGATCAACAATAATCATGAATTGATTCATCCTATCTCTGCATTTTCTAACCCTCCTGAGCTTACATTTTTTATTTTGAGCTTTGATCTATGCATATTGTTTGCTCCTCCTCTCGAGCTTACGCTTTTGATCTCTGCATATTGTTTAACATCTTATGCTAACTGATATACTATTGACATCAATGACAATCTCATCTCTGGTAAATCACAATGATAATTCATTATAACAACAAATCATCACATCGACTGTTGACATAAATGACAATATGTCCAATAGGAGGAGCGCATGAACTTGGTAGAAACAATAAAGGGATTGAAAAAATATGTCCAAAGTTATAAAGTTGATAATGAAAGTCTTATGAGATCCAAGGAGAAAAAAGATGACTTCAATGTCAAATTGATGCAAATCTTGGACATAATAGAAAATAAAATGGATAAGGAGACATAGTCGAGTAGGTCAAAAATCCCCAAGTCTCATGATGAGAAAATAAGAGAAGTAAGAAGTGTTGATAGACATCATCACCACTCAACAAAGGATTCATTTATGAAATCGCGCAGTAGCTCAAATCCATCTCATGTTAGGAATCATAAGAGAAGGACTAGGGTGGACGAGCTATAGGGAGAAATGAATAAGATCAATCCTTCTACCTTTGACGGTGAGCACAAGAAGGATGAAGATGTGGAGACCTGGTTTTTGGGTATGAGGAAGTACTTCTAGTTGCATAATTATTTTGTGCAAGTAGAAGGGAGAATAGCCATCTATCAGCTAAAAGGAAAAGCATCAATGTGATGGGATCATTTTGTGCAAGAGAAACACATTGATGAAAATAAAATTACTTAGAGGGAGTTCAAGAGGTGTTTCTAAAAGAAATACTTAACCAAGAGGTACTATGGAAATAAAATGGAGTTCTTTGAACTCAAGCTTGGGAGTATGATGATAGATGAGTATTAAAGGAGATTCTTAGAGTTGTTGAAATATGTTGTATTCATCAAGGATGAGCAAGTTAAAATTCATAGGTACCTGAGTGGGTTTCCCTCATTTATCAGTGACAAGATATAGTATGATGACCCCAAGAAATTGGAGGAAACCATAAGCCACGCTAAATGTCTTTATGAACAGCAAAGGGGAAGACCGAATTTCCAAAAGGCTTGGGAGGATAAGATGAAAAGTAAGGTGGAATAGAGGAAGAAGGTGACTAAGACACCATTTTTCAGAAATACTACATAAGAAAATCCAACTCTCAAGGAGCCTAGAATGTCGGAGATAGTGGGGAAAAATCCATGGCAAAAAATGAGCAATGATTTCCCTCAAAGAGGTGATAAAGTGAGGCCTATGTACAATGTTCATAAAGTTGCGACAGTTGAGGACATGGGCAGAAATGTGCCAAGGATTTACACAGCCCTGTATAACAAGCAAGTTGAGTTTCAGTCACACATGAATGAGGTGGAAGGTAAGATTAATGATCAACCCATTGTTATTTTAGTTAACTCGAGAGATAGTAATAGTTATCTTAATCCTAAGATGGTGGAAAGATTCTAATTGTCAAGGAGAAAGCTTGGAAAATCTTGGTTAGTGAAGTTACCTACACGGGAAAAAAGGAAAATTAATGAAATTGTTAAGACGTGTACAATGGAGATGAATGGACTGCACACAAAGGTTGATTTGAATATCATACATTTGGGCTCATATGATTTCCTCATTGGTATGGATTGGTTGGTCGAGCACCATGTTGTCTTGGATTGTTACAATAAATCATTTACTTTCTTGGATGAGGAAGGGAACTTAAGAATAGTTCAAGGAATTACAAGGGTTGTAACTATCAGAGAAATTTAATCCTTGCAATTAAATAAAAGCTATAGGAAAGGATGTCAAGTCTTTGCAACACACGTGAAAGAGGAACCTAAGGAAAAAGTCCCAAGTGTTGAAGACTACGCAATACTGAAAGATTTTTAGGGTGTCTTTAAAGAGATACCGAGATTTCCTCTGAAAAGAGATATTGATTTCTCTATAAATCTAATGTCGGTAGCAACAATTGTACCCAAGACTCCTTATAGGATGAGTACATTGGAATTGAAGGAGTTGTAGATGCAACTTGAAGAGATTTTGAAGAAGGGGTATATACACCCAAGTGTGTCACCTTGGGGTGCCCTAGTATTATTCGTGAAGAAGAAGGATAGTAAGTTGAGACTTTGTATTGACTTCATGCAATTTAACAATGTAACAGTAAATAAGAAGTATCATTTTCCAAGGATAGATGATCTCTTTGATCAACTATGGGGCGCGCAAATATTTTCAAAGACTGATATCAGATCTGGATATCACCAAGTGAGAATTAAGGAAGAAGACATCGGTAAGAAGACCTTCAGAATGAGGTACAGACATTACGAGTTTACAGTGGTGTCATTTGGGTTGTCAAATGCACCAATTGTCTTCATGTGTTTCATGAATGGAGTTTTCATAAGTTATTTAGACAAGTTTGTCATTGTATTTCTGGATGACATACTTATTTACTCAAAGTTTGAAGAGGATCACGAGCAAAACTTGAGGATGGTACTGCAAGTATTGAGGGAGCATCAACTTTACGTGAAGTTGATAAAGTGCTCAACGAAAGATTCATTATTTGGGTCATATTATTTTTAAGGAATGAATAGTTGTGGATCTAGAAAAGATAAAATCCATTAAGGAATGGTCGACACCAAGAAATGTAGCGGATGTGAGATCCTTTATGGGACTTGCGAGTTATTACAGAAGGTTTATTGAAGGCTTATCATAGATTACACATCCAATTACATATTTTCAAAAGAAAGTTATTTGATTTGAAGGGACTCTGGATTGTGCAAGGAGTTTTTATCACTTTAAGAGTTTATTGATAAGTGCACCAATTTTGAGGATTGTTTATCATGATGCAGACTTAGTTGTGTGGACGGATGAATGCAAGGAAGGGCTCAGTGGAGTCCTTAGTCAGAATGGGCATGTGGTATGCTACGATTCAAGAAAGTTAAAAGAGCATGAAAACATTTATGCTACTCACGACTTAAAATTTGAGCTAAGGACAAACCATAGTGGTCTAAAATATATATTTGGATAGACAAGTTTAAATGTTGGACAAACCAGGTGGTTAGAATTCCTCAGTGAGTATGAATTTGACATAAATCATATCAGAGGAAAAGAGAACAAGGTGGCTGACGCACTCAATAGAAGGATGCATGAGATGCATACTACAACCATTAGCATGTACAAATCCGATTTGTGCGATAGAATTCTAGAAGTTTCCAAATCATATCAACACTATGTACACATAAAGGAGGATTTACAACAAGGTATGTTGCAACAAAATTTTGAAGGTTATGAGCTAAGAGAGGATGGGATCCTCATGTATAGGCGCAAATTCTATGTGTCAAATAATCAAGAGTTGAAAAGTATATTATTGTCGGAGATGCATAAAGTTACTTATGTTGGACATCCATGTGATCCGGATTATTTTTTAGAACAAAATGAAAGCAAAGATATCATAATGAAATAAACATAAATAATTCCAAAAACAGAGAAATACAGTAATACATGATTTCTATTAATGAAAGAAATGTACAGAACTATAAAAATATAGAGTCAAAGACTCGCTAGAATGGTGGCATCTTATATCTTAGAAGAGATGTGATGGCTACTCACATTTGAAAAAAGATGATTATTACAATGAGGCTCCAAAGACATTTTTAACATAAGTAAAATAAAAAACCCTAACCTCAGAAGATGAAAAGCCAAAAGGTTTGCGGGCCCCGATGGGGGTAGTTGATATGTCAACTTCCCAGGGGTGTAAATTTTGCATACGATATCTGTTTGGGGTACTCGATACACCATTGGAAAGGTCTAACTGAGAAGAATGATTTTTGACTGGCCCAAGTTAGTTCCTTGGGCAGTCACATGGGCCCCAAATCCCCAAAAAACGTCATTTAAGGCCTCAAAACGGCCCCGGAAGTTTGGCACATGAAATAGGTGGGTGGACACCGATATCCACCTGATCAATCCTCCCTCCTTAGGAAGCAATGGTCTCCATTGCATTGAGTTTCCGGGGGAGAGAGGGAAGTGTTTGTTGAATCTGAATCTTGGTGATTTGCTTGCCTTGTTGGAGAAGTTGTGGTTCTTAGCTTGTTGAAGGCTGTCATGAACCTGTTGCTGGCAGGGTTGAATCTGTTCAACTAGTCAGGATACCTGAGATGATTGTGTCTAGAAGGAATATTTTCACTTTGCTACAACTTTGTTGACCTTCTTCTATTGGATAAAAGGTTCTTGGGCTAAGGCTGTAGTGGTTGCAATATCCTTTTGTTCACCTTTTGAACAAATTGTGAAGAAGCTGAATTTTGTAGTATGAGATACTACCTTGCAGCACTGTTTAGGTGGAACAGTAGTCAAAACTACCTATGGTATTATGTAGAGATGACCCCCCAGAGAAATGATGACACTGCGGGGTCGAGACTCATAAACAACATGGCGCTTCCACATATATGGTTGGACCAAGAGAACATCACAGAAATCCAGTGGAGCAACATCACATAATACCTCATTATTGAAGGGTTGGATGCCATATGACAATTGATACTAATGGCTGACATGAATATCACATCCCTGACAAAGCCACCCGATGTAGTATGGTTGCAGGTGTGGTGTTTTCGAAAATCCCTACTGTTTGACGACCTCTACTAAGATGAGGTTCTTCTGGCTTCCACTATCAACAATAAAATGCAGCCGGGTCCCCTTCACCCACATCTATGAATGAAAAAGGATCTCCCCCTCTTCAGGATCTATTGGTTCTTTTGGTTGAATTGTTGCAGCCGCGACAATAGCAGTGGGGTCTACGTCGATGATATGTCTTTTACCAGTATTTTCAAAATCAGATTTTGAATCAAGGTTCAACTCCTTGTCTTTGATCTCGGCCACCAATGACTATTTTGAGCGACATTCATCGGTGTTGTGCCAGGGGGTTTTGTGGAAATAACACCATTTTCCGGTGTCCTTTGTCTTCATGTGACCCTTGTTTTCCTATGCCTTGGACTGGTTTTCGGGAGACTATTTGTTAGGGACATATTTCTCATACTTTGGTTGATGCGGATTGGCAGATCCAAACTCTCGTTTGTTCTGGTGTCTAAATTTTCGCTCGATTTTAATAGCATATCAATACGCAGCACTGAGTGATGAGATATCCAGAAAATCCATTTCAGTTTGGATGTATCTGTGTAGATCCCCACAATATTTCAAAACCAAATGTCGCTCAGAGTCTTTGATACCCAGCTTGGTGCACAAAGTATGGAAGGTATTGGTGAAATCCAACACTGCTTGGCCCCTCTCTTGCTGCAATGTGGTCCATCTCATGTATTGGTCTTCATAGTTTCCAACAAGGTAATATTGTTTCTTGACCGCATCCACAAAAAATCCCAAGTGGGATCGGCCCCATATATTCCAAACTCCTCTGTGGAACTTTTTCTCCCAGTAAGTTTCCCACCAATGTTTGACATGGGGGAGAGCCTTGAGTGTGAAGGTGATCTTTTCCCTATCATAAAAATGGTGAACAGAGAAATAACCTTCTATCATATTTAACCATTTTTCTAGGGAATCTACATCTATCTGAACTTCAAATATGGGAATATAAAAATTGACATGTACCTTGAAAGACGAGGTGCCTCCAAAGTGGTCGCTTGATGAAGACACGTCAATTGTTATCGCAAGCATTGAAGAATGTGGGAAAAATTATCCATCATTTCGTCCCTCTGTCCTGTGAGAGCTTGCTCAAGCAACAAATTAATAGAATATTATGCTTTGTCATTTTTATTTTCTTCTGCCATGGAGGGTTTCTTGGGCGTGTGAGAGTGATTTTCCTCAAGAGAGACAAGCTCGAGACCCAACTTCGTATACTTGGACCTAGTCGAGGACATGTATTGAAAAACGATCAAGAGAAGCCTGCTCTGATACCATTGATACAGATTATTGTTTAGAACGAAATGAAAACAAAGATATTACAATGAAATACACATAAATATTTCCAGAAACAGAGAAATACAGTAATACATGATTTCTATTAATGAAAAAAATGTACAGAACTGTAAAAATATAGAGTGAAAGACTCGCTAGAATGGTGGCAGCTTATCTCTGAGAAGTGATGTGACGAAAACTCACATTTGAAAGAATATGATTATTACAATGAGGCTCCAAAGGCCTTTTTAACATAAGTAAAATCCAAAACCCTAACCCCAGAAGATGAAAAGCCAAAAGGTTTGTGGGCCCCGATGAGGGTAGTTGATATGTCAACTTCCCAGGGGCATAACGTTTGCATATGATCTCTATTTGGGGCACTCGATACATCATTGGAAAGGTCTAACTGAGAAGAACGGTTATCGAATGGCCCAGGTTAGTTCCTTTTGAAATGACCTGGACCCCAAATCCCCAAAAAAACGTCATTTAGGGCCTCAAAAGGGCCCGGGAATTTTGGAACCCGAAAAACTATCAAAAAACTGCCAAGATCGAAAACTATTTTTCGAGCCCGTGGGATAGGTGGGTGGCCACTGATATCCACCTAGATCACCAGGTTACTAGAAGACAATTGTCGCAATCAAAAAGAAATATTATTGGCCAGGTATGAAAAAGGAAGTTATTGATTTTATTGCTAGATGTCTTTAATGTCAAAAGGTCAAGGCTGAGAAAAGACATCTAGTTGGTTTGCTACAGCCTTTTCCCATTCTAGAGTGGAAGTGGGAAGTTGTAACCATGGATTTTATAATTAATTTTTCTAGGACAGCGAAGCAACATGATTCTATTATGGTGGTGGTGGAAAAGCTTACTAAAGTTTCCCATTTTATTCCAGTGAAGGGCACAAGGAAGCTGAAATTGCTAAGCTATACATGCTATAAATTGCTAAGTTGCATGGTGTACCTAAGACAATTGTGTCTGACAGATATTCCAATTTCACCTCAAACTTTTGGAAAGGACTATTCAAAGGATTTGGGACAAATCTAAACTTTAGCACATCATATCATCCTGAGACAAATGAAAAAATAGAGAGGGTAAATTGGGTGATTGAGTATATGCTTAGGATGTATGTGATGCATAAGCCATCAAAATGGGAATACTACCTTCACTTGGTAGATTTTTATTACAACAATGAGTATCATACATTTTTAAAGACGAGCCCATTTGAAGCACTTTAAGGTAGAAAGTGAAACACGCTAGTGAGTGGGGACAACTTAGTAGACCACGCAGTAGTTGGGCCAGATCTACTCTGGGAAATGGAGGAGCAGATGGTAAATATAAGGAAGAATTTAAAGGCTACCCAAGACAGGAAGAAAATTTGCACATACAAAGGCAAAACCCACAAATATTTTAAATTGGGAGACCACTTGTTCTTAAAATTTAAAGTCAGGTGCAGTTCCCTAATGTTGGGGGAGTTTTCTAAGTTGGCAGTGCGCTACTATGCGCCATTTGAAATCCTAGAGAGGATTGGCCCTTTTTCGTATATGCTTTCATTGTCTGCATCCTTATGTATTCATAATTTTTTCCATGTATCATTGCTTTAAAAGTATGTCCTTGATGTTAGTCATATTATTGATTGGAATGTGATTCAGGTGGATTCAAAAGGAGATTTTCAAGTGTGTTTGGTTTGCATATTGGATCGGAAAAACAAACAGCTATGGAATCGAGTCATGGATCTAGTAAAGGTTCAATGGACCTAGTACATGCTATAGCGGGAAAAACCCCCTATGGACTACACTAGGCTTCAACATGTAGGCAGCGATAACCGTCTAAAGCCTCCTACTATTTAATAACTACCCCAAATACACCCTACAGTCATGCATAAAACAAAATATAAAAGGATCCGGTAACTCTACCTTAAACTCTACGTCCGATGTCAATCCTTTTGTGTTCGATTGCTCCTCGACTACAAGTCTCATCCCAAGGTTGACCTGTATTCATAAACAGACAAACAAAGAACTACGAACATGCATCTTATATATGAATTAGTGGTTTAGATGTCATAATCAAATATAAATCAAACATAAAGATTGAAAACATCATATTCGGGACAGAAAAAGTATTCCTTTTTATTAATCTCACAAAGTTACTTACAATGAGATCGACGGCTGCTCCTCGAACCTGGTCCAGGTTCCTCTTCACCAAGATCCAACTGTGCTTCCACATATCTTTCTCCTCTTAATATCTCTCTAGGGAATGGATTAGGCTTGCAATGGAGGAAAAAGGAAAGAATAGGGAATTCTGGCTCGAAACTCACAATGTGGTTGCAAATTCTTGGGGCAAGGGGGGGAAGTGAAATGGGCAGAGTTTCACTTTTCTTATGCTTAGCATTTGAATGAGACCCCAACACCCCCTTTTATATGAAAAAAGGATGGTTATTCGGTTGGGTGACGGGCTATAGGCGGTGGGACAGTTGGAAAACTACCCAATAGCACGTAATCTCAACGAATTCCTTGCAACTTTTTGATTTTTACAACTTTTGTTGGTATATGCAGGTTGTAATGGTGTAGCTAGTGTACGTACATGAGCTGTAGTGGTGCAAAAAGCATGTGTACGCGGGAAGTAGTGGTGCAGGGTGCGTACATCTTCAAAAATATGGTTTTTAAGAAGAGTTGCTCAGTGATGGCTTGGAAAAAATAGCAAGTAAGATGGTCTGATGCCAGGTATGCATGTATGGTGAAATTTAGGGTTATAACAGATGCCCCCTAATGTGTGAAGTCAAAATAGCATCTGATGTCTGAAATAAATTACAAATATTCACCAATGTATGAAGCAAGTGAGCCTGGGACCAGAGTTCAGGAGGTGTCATCTACAAAAATAATAATTGTCTCGTCGAGGCGGGCATACCAATGCTCGGGATGAAATAAATCATGGCTGCCAATAAAATACACTGCAAATCCATGTCATATAAATATATAAAGTGTAGCCGCGATAAATACACAATGGATCTACATCTCAAAATCAAAGATATACATGTATAGTATCCATCTTCAAGAAGCCAATGATGTCTGATGGCTAGAGATGAGGCCTTCAGAGCTTGAGAAACCACTTCAAGATCTTCAAAAATCAGGTAGGAGTGTAATGTGAGTGTACGAATTCACTACCCAGAGGTCTTCGACGGCTCGTCGGGGAACAGATAAGAAGTTATCGGTGATCAGGCAGAGAACTTCAATGATTTCAAACAAATACTTGATTGGACTTTCAGGATGGCCGAGCATGAGGGAAAGAGAAAAACTACAAATAGGTTGACTCAAGTTGGGTAAAATTTCCCTTGGACAATAGAACGATAGATGATCAAACTCATGCAGCATGACATTGACATAAGTTCACAATGCAGGAGGCAACGCAAACTCTCCATGTGTTTGGAAGAATAACCAAACGAAGCAGGACACAACTCTATGTAGCGAGAAAAAATTCCTAAGGTCATATTAAATCCCAAATCTTGACTAACAAACGAAAGGATGTGCTTTTTCCAAGGGCGACTCATTGTGCTGCCATACAAAGAAAATACTTTTCACATCCTCTTTTTGGGGTATATTTGATTTATTTTGTCTTTCTCAATATTTTTAAAGAGCTTGAAAAAGAATAAAAGAATGTTATGTTACAAAGGAGGAACGAGTGTCACAAGCATACTAGTTCCAGGTGCAAAGAACACACTAATTCTCACAGCAAGGAGACATGTGTAGGAAAATAACACTCGGGAAAATTCCTCCATGGGTCAAGGTGTCAAGACGCAGAGGCAAAGTGTTACAAGGCTTGCGTATAAGGCATGCTTCAAAGGTTCAGTTGAGAGCAACATGGAGCCAACATTAGGCCAAAAGTGTAGGGATGAAAATGCGATTTATAGGACACAATGAAACCCCCTTCAATGTATTTTTTACGAGACCAAAGAAGGTAAGCTCGGTGGTTTTTCATTTTTTAGAGAGTCTGAAAAAAGCATAAAAGAAAACTTTGTTGGGGTACCTTTTTCGAAGGTAGTCTAGTTGGTTCGAAAAAGGGGTAAACTTGCACTGAAAAGACGTCTATTCAAAACCATTTTAACAAGTGTGACAAAGACAAGATCACTTGGCAATATTTTCAATATTAAGGAGTCTGAAAAAAGCTTAACTATGGACTCGTTGTCTTTTCCTAGATTTAGTCTCCCTAGTCCGAAAAAGTGAAATTTGTTGAGGAGAAATCTCCCAGTGAGACAAATCTCGCGAAGTGTACCTTTTTCCTCCTTAATCTACAGGCCGGAAAAAAGGGGTAAACTCATGCCAGTAGATCTTTTTCTAAACCAATTAACGAGTGTGAAAGAACAAGGTCACTCGATGATCTTTTCAATTTTAAGGAGTCTGAAAAGAGCTTAACTATGGACTCGGTAGGGGATGTTATTTTGGACCAATTTAACGAGTGTGAAGAAACAAGGTCACTCAACAATCTTTTCAATTTTAGGGAGTCTGAAAAGAGATTAACTATGGACTCCGTGAGGGTTCCTTTTTTCGTAAATTTAGTCCCTCAGGCTCGAAAAAAGGTTAAACTTTCTTTTTCGTAAATTTAGTCCCTCGGGCCTGAAAAAAATGTTAAACTTATACCTGAGAATACTCTTCTAGCGAACCGGAGTTCCTAGAGTATACCTTTGTTCGTACAATTGACCGTCTGGACTGAAAAGGGGGTAAAATACGACTGGACAGACGTGCCTTCGAGTTTTAGTTTGGCGAGCGTGAAGGACAACAATATCTCTTGACAATATTTTCATGTTTATAGAGTCTGAAAAAGGGCTTAAAGAAGACTCATTTTCTGGGAGTCCTGAGGGTGAAGTCAAGAGTGATGACATATCAAACATATGAGGCTCAAACTCGTAATCAGGAAAAGACTAACAAGGACTCCCGAGCCTAAAATCATTAATGATGGCATGGACACCAAAATGAAACTAGGATCTACCTAGGGAATCCATGTAGAGGTAGTCTCTACCACTAAATTACGACACTTCTAAAGCAACAATGATGGTTCCATGTCGCAATTCGGTGGGATTGATCTCGTGGCAAAGAGGAAAATACAATGAGATGCAAAAAGTGGAGGTGGAATCCTAACTTAAATGCAAAAAGTTGGAAAAATGACTTTTACCAAAGAATCTTTAAAAGTGACCCATCTCCCAAAAAAAATTCCAAACCAAAAGTGAAGTGTATCATAACATCTAATGAGAAACTCAAGAACCACGTTAAATTATTTTCAAGCTAGAAAAAATGACAAAAGGGTCCAAAACATGACAAAAAGGGCCAAAAAAAGTCTATAAATAGAAGTTGGCAGCTCATTATCACCATTGCAAATTGAGAATTGACCAAAAAGACAAAAACACCCCTTTGCTAAAAGAGTTGATTTTGGGAGCTTCAGGGGACGAAACGAACTTTTGCTCGAACCAAGTAAGTACAAACTAGCTCCTCCTGTGTTTCCATACTTCTTTCTTGCATTAGTTTTAGTTTTTTGGGGGGCACTCACTTTTAAAAAGGGGCATCTTTGCATGTACGCGGGTTGTCCAAGGACAAATTGTGTATGCTCGTGGGAAGAAAATACATTGACTGCATGCATACGCAACTGTGCTCACTACAGCCTGCATACACCCTCAAAAAGGTAAATAAAAAAGGAAATAGAAGATCTAAATCCCCTTTGAACTTGTCATTGACAGGATGTATGTCCACTGGCGAGAGAGAGAGCATGAGGATATAGATATCTTGGTCAATGAGGACCCTGCAGTTATGGCCGCATTGAGACAATGTGGGTTGTGGAAGTTCTTTCGGTGTCCATTCATGAGGGAACAACCCAGGCTATTGAATGCCTTGGTAGATTATTGGCATCCTGACATTGAGGCATTTATGCTCGAGGGGAAGTCATTGACTCCAATGACTGAAGACATTTACTTTCTAACTGACCTCTTGAGGAGAGGTTAACCAGTCAACTTGCGTGATTTCCCCCCCAGGCCTCACAACATTTCTGAGTTGATTCAACTTCATTGCAAGGCCTACACTAAGAAAGTAGGTTCTCAAGTGCCTATCAACAAGATCACCAACCTATCACTGAAAGTGATAGTTTTACTCATTGGGCGGATCACTAGATCCGCGGCTTTGCATCAGGCCTCCTGAGCGCACATGCATTGTGCAGTGCAGTGCTTGAATGCATGAATCTTTGATTGGAGTACGACCATGCTAGACTGCATGAAGAGACAACTCACCAAGTGTCGTGGGCAGAACAACTAGAAATTTGAGTTCGACACTATTCTATGCTCATTCTTTTTTGAGAGGGTACCCAATCTCAGTCCTTGAGAGACAGTGTGGGGGCATGTGGCCTCTGCCCCAGCAGTGTGTAGATGGGTGGAATTGCTTCTAGGAAAGGGGGGCGGAAAGACCATAGAGGCCTTTGACGACACCTTTTTTTACTGGTGGGAATGACAGATTACAGCAATAGAGGACTACCCCTACGTCGGGATCAACTTTTCCAGGGACCCAGACATGCCCTTACCTCCCAGAGCTAAGCGAGGAGAGATGGGTACGTTTTTTACTTTTAAAGTTATTTTATTTTTTATTTTATTTTTACATATATCATTTTTATATGTACGAGAGTATCTGACAACTATGTATATGTTATGTACAGATGTGGGACCAGTGCATCTAGAAGATTTTGCAAAGAGCAGGTGGCGTCCTGACCAGTGGCAGCACCAATAGTGATCGTTGGACCAACAACAGTAGCATGGGGACCTCCAGCCGGAGAGGCTGAGAGAGTATTGAGACGGGTGGAGTGGAACCTCACCACGCTCACTCGTACAATGCCCATGGTCGAGATTGAGGATCACTTGCCATCTATGCAGCCTCATGTAGTTGGGGTGCCATAGACCTAGGTCCAGCTTTTCCGGCATTTGGAAAATGTCATCGTTCACTATGGCAGGGCCAACAGGCCCCGTGCTTAGCTTAGGGTGGACCAGTTACGTGTCGAGGGCATTATTTTTGTATATTTTTTAAGGCATAAGCCCCGCGATGTATACCAGACATTATTTTTTGAGGCGCTTGCGCCCACCTATGTACTATGAGACTTTTTGATATATATATATATATATATATGCATATTTACATATTTTTATGTCTTATGGATCACATTTTTAAAATGTATGTACATGTGTATGTGTGTTCTTCTTTTATGTGTGTGAAATATGCCAATCTAATACATGATTAGCTAGAGTATCTGTGATTTGATTCAATCTCCTAGGAACATGGATATATGTAATGTAATCAAAGCATCGTTCTAAGAAATGTACCCTAAGGAATCGTCAGTGTAGAGTAGGATCATAAACATGGTAAACCCCATTTAACTGGGACACAACCAGTTGTGCATCTAAGTAGACCCGAAGGTGAGAGATACCATGCGACAAAGCGTCACGAAGCAACTATATTACTGCATTGTACTCGGCGACATTATTTGTGGCGTCACCTAGACATATACCTCCAGAAGATAGCAACTGGTCTTGAGGTGTCAAGATCACCCAAGTTGCGGTAGCAAGCCTCCGAGTGTGTCGGCTAGAGTCATCTGCAAACCCAATGAACACCTCTAATTTACTTGACATCTGCCACAGCGAAAAAGATGACATAAAAAACGACACGTCGATAAAACAAAAAGACAAAAACTAAACTGTATAAGAACTATTCATATGTACAAGAAGTCACCCAAGGTGACCCACTTACAAGTAAAACTTCTTGAGGTAGAGCCCATTTCTAGGCTCCGCCAAAGATTTCCCTTCGAAGTCAACCAGACGATAAGCGCCCTTCTTTAGTACCTCCTTCACGATGAAAGGTCTAAACCACATAGGTTTGAACTTGTCTGCCCCCAGGGGATCCTTATCTTCGTCATAGACCAGGACAAGGTCACCTTCGAAGAAAATCCGAGCGTGAACAGACCGATCATATTGACACTTGACTTTTTGCTTGTGAGCCTTGTTAGCCAAGGCTACGTCACAGTGTTGTTCATTGAGCTGCTTGAGATATAATAAGCATTCCTCAAGCGGTGAAGTCTCTGGCAATAACTGTACTGCCAACTTTAGAGATGGGATCTGGCACTCTATTGGCAAGACTATTTCCAGCCCATAAACAAGTTGAAAAGGTGAGAAACCAATTGCAGTCTTTACAGATGTTCAGTAGGCCCACAATGTTGAGTACAACATCAAATGCCAATTTGACCTGGCCGAATTGATCGTTCACTACAGAATAGTCTTGAGGGACTTATTCACAACTTCCACCTGACCATTCATTTGTGGGTAGTAGGGTGATGAATGCTCTTGCCTCAACCCAAGCTTTGATGTTAACTCGAACATCATTTTTTTCTTGAAGTGACTGCCATGGTCAATGAATATCTCCTTTGGGATGTGAAACCTTACTATTATCTGATTGAACAAAAAGAGAGTTGTTGTATCGCCATCATCTTTGAACGTTGGCATAGCTTCGACCCACTTTTTGAAGTAGTCTACTACTACGATGATATAACGATGCCCCCTGGCTGAAAGGGGGTGGCATGTAGTATAATAAATCCCCCACTTGGTGAAGGGGCCAACTGTAATGACGGGAAACATAGGAGCGGGGTGTGCCCTCATCTTCCGAGAGAAGATCTGACACAGGTGGCACTTCTTGACCGATTCAATGCAATCCTTGATTAACGTCAGCCAAAAGTAACAAGCTCATAGAATCTTTTGGGTTGTTTCCAACCTAGAAAAATGACCACCACATGCTCCAATGTGGCAGTCATTAAGCACAAGTTTCACTTATTCATGAGTGAGACATCGACGGAGGATGCAATCTACACCTCAACGATACAAAGTGTTATCGAGAATGTGATAGTTTTTTGCTTGATGGCATATACGTCGATGCTCATCGCGAGAAGCAAAGGCAGGGCACTTCAAAGTCTGGAGATAGACTAGTATATCTCCATACCAGGGGTCGGAAGATGAAATCAAAAAAATATATCCTTTAATCGATGATTCTTCAGGTGTAACATCACCTGACTCGACCAGAAGTTCTGAGATAAGTTCTGCAAATACCAATGACTTCTTAGATTTCGCAGAACAAAATCCAATTCAAATTCCTAGAGGATAACAATCCATACACTGATCTTTCTGTCGATTATACATCATGTCAACACGTATTGGAACGGAATCACAACGACAACGAAAATGGTCTTGCGAAACATTATACAATGACGGAACCGTTGGACAGCATGTACTGTTGCCAACGCAATATTTTCAACGTGGGAGTAATTGAGTTCTGGTCCAACCATGCCTTGGCTCAGGTAATAAATCACATGTTCTTCAAGTAGACTGTCCTCTTGAACCAAGACCATACCAATGGTCGATTCTGCCGTGGCCACATACAATAAGAAATCTTTATTATAATTGGGTGGTTGAAGTAGAGGGGCAGACGTGAGGGCACGTTTCAATGCTTCGAATGAGCGTTGAGTGGCTTCATCCCAATGGAAAGGGATTCCCTTCTTCAGTAAACGCATAAACCCTTTAATGATGTTAGCATAGTTTGCGATAAAATGATGAAGAAAATTGGCTTTTCCTTGTAAACTCTAAAGCTGAGGGACTGTGCACAGGGGACGCAATTTAATTATCGCCTCAACCTTTAGAGGATCAACCATGATCCCTGTTGTCAAAACTACAAAACCTAAAAGATGACCCGACGTCACGCAAAAACTGCATTTGTTAGGATTCAAGTGAATCTGATAGTAGCAACATCGCTCAAAGATAAGTCGGAGGTGCGTGGGATGATCATCTCTCTTACGAGATCGTGATCGAGATAGGCCTCAACTATGTGTTTGAGGTCGTGGAAAGAAAAATGCATGGCCCGCTGAAAGGTGGCTCCAGCATTCTTTAGGCCAAAAGGCATCTTCTGATAAGAAAATGTACCCCATGGACAGATAAAAGTTTTTTTATGTTGGTCTTCGGGCTTAATCTGTATCTAATTGTATCCCAAAAAAACATCCATGAAAGAAAAGACCTCACAGCCTACGCATTCATCGATGATCTGTTCAATGAATGGTGTGGGGAAATTATCCTTTGGATGGACCTTATTAAAATCACAGAAGTTCATACATACGTGAATAGTTCCCTACTTTTTGTGGATCAGAATGAGATTTGACACCCATTGCGTTAGTTGAACGGGGTAGATGAAACCAACTTTGAGTACTTTCTCTACTTCAGCCTTAATAGTTGATGTTTTCCGAGGATTAACCGGATGAAGCTTCTACCAGACTAGCTTGGCGTCAGGGTAAGTCGTTATTTCATGTTCGACGATTCTTGGATCTATGCCTGGCATTTCCTCATAAGACTAGGCAAAAATGTCACAGAATTATTTAAATAAATCAGTGTAGATTTGAATCTCCTCGGGGGAGAAGTGCACTCCAACGAAGACATTCTCCACGATGCCAAGGTTTCTAGAGATATCAATAGGTATCGTTTTAGCGATGGTTTCCATATTACCTTTAGTATAAACTATGTGAATAGCTAAAGGATTGATAGGACAAGACCTATCTCCAATCATATTCAACACGAATTCACTCGCCTCAATTCTTCCTAACTCCGAGAGAAAACAAGATCTGTGATGGAGATCATCCCAGGGTTTGTCCGGACTAGTCAATGCCTCTATAATCGACTCATCAGAGGGAAAGACCAAGTCTAAGGAATCGGTAGTGGCGAGGGAACCTTGAGCCCAGGTAGGCTCGAAAAATGTATCTAACTCCTTTGCGGGAGTTGGATCGAGGTCGGTGGAATCTTGTTGGGCTATAGAGTATGCAACCTTTGTCGCAGACAAAGGCATGGCCATGCCATGATGCCCTATCCCTTCCATCGTGGCTCATGGGGAAGGAAGAGTCCACAGATCATTAAATTAAGTCATACGAAATGACAACACTTGAAAGATTTCAGCCTTAGGCTGGTCGGGGACATTCGATATGAACTTGACATCGTCGGACGAAGGTAGGTAATCGAAAGTACCCATCAAATGCAGTCACAAACCAACCCCTACTTGACGACATCGGGTTGTGGGTTATCAATCATCGGGACCATGGATGCCCCCGATGAAGGGTCAGGACATGAGAAAGACAACTGATCAATGGACATGATTCGACCCTCGTGTGGAAACAACAAGACCCAGAAAACTGTGGTGACCATTGCATGCATAGCATAGGTCCAACTCCTTCCTAACAAGATATTGTAGTCGAGAGCCACATCAACCATTTCAACTTCGATGCACATGGTCTTTCCTCCTAGCTGCATGACGAAAGAAGGAATGATTCCATGTGGTCTGAACGAATGACCATCGAAAGCGGTAAGAAAAGTAGGTGACAGAGACAAAACGAGTTGGCCAATGGAGCCATTGACATCATGCATGTCGAGGTGCCCTCATCAACCACCGTGCAGAAAATGTTATAGATAAAATATTTCATGGTGTAAGCCACTACAATTTGAAACGTGACTTGCTATGGGAGACGAGGTTTCAAGTCGGTAGTATCAAGCATGATCATTCTCGGATTACAAGTCTCAATAGATCCTAAGGCAGCTAACAGATCCTTTCTCTGCAAAGGGAAGCTTTGGAGGACCTCCAAAGAAGACATTGCGCAAGGGTTTTGTGACAAATCCTCCACCACAAAGTAGTTTTGGGCATCCCTCGCATTTGGATTGTGGGAAAAATTATTGAATGCCCCTTTCGGGATGTGTGTCATTGTTTCACCCAATGTTTTCTCGATCTAGAGAGGAATAGATGGGTTTTCGACTTCTTTACCCTTTTCAGAAGTGTTTGGCATTCTGTAATCGTTTGTTCTATTTTCTATGTGGGCATCACCTTTCAACATATAAGCATTCAAGGCCGAGGGATTAGTAGACGACAAATGGGGTCCCTGAATTCCCCCATCCGCGCTCACAGAGGCTTGAGTTAAATTTTTCCCATGCGGAAATGGGTTTGTTAACACATCAGGTTGTTGTTGCGCTAGTAACTTTTGGGCCTCCGCAAGCTAAGGGCACAGGTGAGTCGGATGGTCTTCCGTGCAAAGGTTACACTGATACTTTGACTTTATTTTCTCTGTGTTTCCCCCGCCAGCATTATTGGTGGGTTTCTTATCCCCCTTACCCTTCTTTCACTATTTCTTCTCTCCATCATCCTGTTGGTTAGCCTTCGGGTTTGTCGATTGCACGATGTGTATATCCGACATTTGAGTAGGGGGAGTAGCCAAACCAGTGGTTTGGCTGGCCATTTTCTACTGTATCGACAATTGTTGCAATTGATTCGACAATGGATCAGTGCGCTTTGCTTGTGTTGCACCGACGATACCATCGGCATGTGGTCCAGAATTTTGTCTAGTCTTGTCATGAATGGACCGCGATGCATCTAGAAAAAATTCGTAAAGTAAACCAGACGGGGAGTATATCAATTCTAGTCGTTGAGCTCTCATTATCGCTTCTTCCTCATAAAACACTCCCGATGTTGCAACGTATTTGGATAACTGGGGTACCAAAGACTTAAGGAACCACTCCAACAGGAATGCTGGTGGAACTGGTACTTTTATCAAACTCTTCCGACACCACCATTCTCGGATGTGATCTGAGATATGGTCATCATTTGTTTGCTCAAAGTTGGCCAGCAACTTAGTGCCGACATCATATCTCACGGGTAATTGAAAATGGTTTAGAAAAACCATTTCCAATTCGCCAAAAGTAGAGTATCTTGAGCAGTCGAGCTCGATGTACCATTTTGTGGCACTCTCAATAAGAGTGCATTGAAACAGATGCAACTGGATGGAGTCGTTTCTCAACCAATTGGACAAGCACCATAGGTTAAAGGTGGTCACATGATCGCCTAGATCTTCGTTAGGCTTACCTTCGATCTTTGGAATGTCTGAGGGCAACTTGGTCGGCATAGGAGGCCAACGCGAATCGTGACAGATTGGGTCGTTTAACAATCTTGACAAGTCTGGAAAATGCAACGTTGCCAGAAAAGGTAGCTTTGGATGTTGAGTATGTACAGGAGGAAAGGAGCCTGGAATTTGGCTAGCACCAGGTTGTGAAGAAAAGTTAGGCTACTGACCAGGGTTCTGGTAAAAACAATGGCCGTGGCTAGCATACAGATACTGCAATTGTTGAGACGTCATCGATTGACTCCCATAATTGGACGTTGAGGGATAGGAAGGGATTTCTCCCGACGTTGTGTTCCAAAGGTTATGAAAAGGGTTTCCCCCTGCCGATCCAATGGGCATAGGTACTGAGCCTTGCCCGAGGTTCCATTGGCCATGGAAGGGGTTGTCCCCGATCGGCATCCCTAACGAGGGGATTGATCCCTGTCATGGATTCCAAGGTCCTTGAGAGGTATTTTCCCCCTGTGTAGGAATAGTACCCTACACAAGATTTTGTGATCCAAAACCAGGGTTTCCCCTGGCCGAGACGGAAACTGACGAGAATGTGTTGTTACCAAATGCGTCGAACAAAGAGAACGACAAAGAACCCACCAGCGTGGTGTTGGAAGAAATTCCTTAACTACTTGCTCCGAACAAGATATAGTTCATGTTCAGTCAGGTGGGTTGTTGGGAAGCACCGCTTATCGAGGGGGACGACGAAGGTATATGACGCCCACCATAAGGGAAAGTGTTATAGGGGGCTGAGGTGCCCCCCATGGACCCTTGTAGAGGAGTGTTAGAGCTCCCTGCCCCCAGACCCAAGGTATGTAGGGTGGAGTAGGACAGAACATAGTTCGTATCAATGTCAGGCATCCCATATTAGAATGGAGGGCATGTCGCACTCGGTGTTAATGGAACAGTGATCACCGCCATAGATGGAATCAGACCACTGCCCGAAGTAGAGGCGGTTGAGACCATGGTGGTCCAGACTGACAAAGGTGGGTTAGGAGGCGAAATGCCCCTTGTAGTGGCAACCGTAGAGGGAGTGTGAGGACTCTCTGGCGAAGTAGCAGCATTTTCTTACCTTGTTGCGTGCAAGACTATTTGGCGCTCATGATGAGTTACCCTTGGAGGGATAACTTGTACTACGACTGGCACCGACAAGTCAGTGACCGGAGAGTTATACAGCCCGAGAGATTCCGCTCCAAGGTCATAAATGGTAGGCTCCTCCGGATTCGAATGTTCTCCTCTTAAGGATGGCTTGGGTACAGTTTCCTGCGGCCCGGTCACCTCAAATGACCCTTGTTGGTCAAGTCTTCTCTTTTATTGTGGCGGGGGTGGCTCTAATTCAACTAGAGACAGGCCCTGAAGCCTTCGCAACCGGCGGAGCTCTTGATCTTCCACTTTGTGAGAAGATCAATGACACACTAGGAATTTTACTAACGTTGAAAAAACACACACTAGAAAGAGTTCCTATGAGATAAAGCAATCAAACCACTAGCTAATTGGAAGAACAGTTACACCGACCAACACTAGAGCAACTTACTGGTGCAAGTGCAACTCGAATACGGAAGCACCCTACTAGTATACTCTAAAAAGTGTGGCCCGATGTCTGCCCTACATACCACAGTATACCCCCACAGTCACCTATGTAAGTCACTAGAATAAAGACAACTAGGTTGCCAATGCATGAACAGTCACCAAGAGGGTACAGTCGATAGTCGGGTGGACCACAATGAGCACGGTATCAAGCCCGAAACCTATCGAGGGTATCAAAAGCAAGTGTTCCGGAAGATGACTGAGGACCTCGAACGGATTCGAGACCCACGAAGCTCCGTGGAAAATGCGATCAACATAATCCCAAGACAAGTCCTCTATATGTTTTCCCCACTACGCTTGGTCTGGATTTGGAGGGGTTATCTCCACTACCTTTCCGCACATGACCTCGTGTTTATCCCCTGTGTTAGATGGGGTCCCGAATAACTTTCACATTTACTGGACTTTTTACACTCCCTAGCACAGAATTGTATGTTTTTTTATAGCCTTGAAGAGTTTCCTCTCCAACCTAAATCAAGGCTCTAGCCTAGACTAATAGATGGACCCTACAAACATAAAGTCTAATCAATTTTAATCAAGCGTTAATTTTAAGTGGTTTGTCTTAAGTCAAGGAAATGGAAATGAAACTAGTGGTGTATTTTAAGAGACGAAAGAGAAGAGCATAAAATGAAACTGAAAACAAACTACTTCTTTTTGACAAATAAAGATTTGCAAATTTAAACTCTTTAACCAACTTTTCTTAACTACTTTTTCTAAGATCTTTTAAAAGAAAAACCCAAAACAAGATTTCACTCGACTACGAGCTACTTAGTGTTCTAAACATTCTGTAAAGAACTTAAGAAAACACTCTTTCTCCTGATAAGCAAAGACAACTAACCTAACTACTTAACCAAACAAAGAAATGATTTTTTTTTATTTTTATGCTTCAAAATACGAAACTTGAAATAACTTATTTTTATTTTCTTCTAAAGCAAGTGAAAGGGAAAAGGTGAAGACAAGGCAAGACCAAAAAACTGACTTCGGGTCTACTGCAGATCGCAGGGAGTCACTGAGAATACTAAACAGACTGATCAGAAAAGACTCACAAACGCGTCTCAAACCCTTACTAATAAAACATAAGAAATCTTGAAACGAATAAGCTAATTGACTCCAAACCTAGGCTAAAGACTATAACAACAGAGACTAGGACAAGATCAAGAAAACCCCTGAGAAGTTTGACTTCAATCAGGGAAGAGGTTGACTGTCTCTTCTTGAAGAAACAATTTCTTGACACAGGCACGCTACTGACACTCAAGTAGCATGTGTATGTACGCGGGATTTCCAAAGGTAGGGCACGTATGTATGCTTGCAGACCCACTGCAAGTTGCGTACACCTCTATAACTTCTCAAAAATAAAACTAACAGTCAAGGATGACAAGGCAGGGAGTACTAGTATGGCAGACCAAAATCCCTTAAAGACTCAGGAACTTACAAAAAACTCAAAAAAGTTAATCAAACCAATTAAAACACCCAAAATGATATCCCCTAAAACCCCTAGAGGCTTCCCCTGTATGGCTGCCAATTCTGCTATAGCGGGAAAAACCCCATATGGACTACACTAGGGTTCAACATGTAGGCAGAGATAACCATCTAAAGTCTCCTACTCTTTAATAACTACCCAAAATACACCCCACATTCATGCATAAAACACAAGATAAAAGGATATGGTAACTCTACCTTAAACTCTGCATCCGGTGTCGATCCTTTTGCGTTCGATTACTCCTCGACTACAAGTCTCCTCCCAAGGATACCTGTATTCATAAACAGACAAACAAAGAACTACGAACATTCATCTTATATATGAATTAGTGGGTTAGATGTCATAATCAAATATAAATCAAACATAAATATGGAACACATCATATTCGGGACAGAAAAAGTATTCCTTTTTATTAATCTCACAAAGTTACTTACAATGAGATCGGAGGTTGCTCCTCAAACCTAGTCTGGGCTCCTCTTCACTAAGCTCCAACTGCGCTTCCACGTATCTTTCTCCTCTCAATCTCTCTCTAGGGAATGGATTAGGCCTTCAATGGAGGAAAAAGGAAAGAATAGGGAATTCTGGCTCGAAACTCACAATGTGGCTACAAATTCTTGGGGCAAGGGGGGGAAGTGAAATGGGAAGAGTTTCACTATTCTTATGCTTAGCCTTTGAATGAGACCCCAAAACCTCATTTTATATGACAAAAGGATGGTTATTCGGTTGGGTGATGGGCTATAGGCGGTGGGACAATTGGAAAACTACCCAATAGCCCGTAATCTCAACAAATTCCTTGCAACTTTTTAATTTTTACAACTTTTGTGGGTATACGCAGGTTGTAATGGTGTAGTTAGTGTACGCACGCAAGTTTTAGTGGTGCAACAAGTGTGTGTACACGGGAAGTAGTGGTGCAGGGCACGTACATCTTCAAAAATATGGTTTTTAAGAAGAGTTGTTCAATGATGGCTTGGAAAAAATAGCAAGTAAGATGGCCTGATGCCAGGTATGCATGTATGGTGCAATTTAGGGTTATAATAGTACGGTCCTGAGGATCAAACTTAGGAGCGCAAGGATGTTATGCGAGTAAAGTATCTACATCTTTTCGAATATTTTTGAAATTTTGTATGTACATGTGTGTATGATGCACTTAGGACAGTGCATAAATAAGGGGGAGGGGAATGTAATGTCCTTAATCCAGACCCTTTGTAATTATATATAGGTTGGTGAGTCATTGGTACCAATTGTAAATGTAATTATACATATAGGCCAATGAGTCATTGGAACCTAGTTTTGATTTTTCATGCACATGGGTAAGTGTGCGGAGAATTGTTATCAAGGAAAGGGTGTGCACATTTCATAGTGTTGCACACACCAAGGTAAGTATGCATGGTTTCACATTAAAGAAAGGGTGTGCACACTTCATGGTGTTGTGTGCACTTAGGTAAGTGTGTGGGAATGATCTGGGAGTGTGCACTGAGCCAAGTTATGTATATGTATATATATGGTTGTATATGTATTGAGGTCAGAGAGCTTGTGTGATTATGATGCTGGTGAGAAGGGATGAAAATAGGTCAGTGTGCATGTCCATGTAAAGTATAATCATCTTCAAGTTATTAATACAATATTACATCATTTCCTGCATACAAACTCAAACAAAAAGAGATGGGGGGATAACTCCACTAGAAAAGGGAAAAGGGGGGCAAGACTTAAGTCTTGGGGAATATTTTATAATATTTCTAAAAAAAAGTGTAAGTTATGGATAATTATTTTATCCTAAGTTCTCGAGGGTAGGGAATGAGTCACAAGTGGCTTAAGCTACTTCTGAAGGTGGAAAGTGTAGAGTTGAAGGCATGCAATATATATTGTTTACCTTAGTGTATTTTGGGAGAGAATTCACTTTCTCATGAGTAGAAGGGGGTCGGTCCAGGGAAAAAGGATGACTATTACCTTATTTGCAGGGAGAATCTTGTAAGGGGATTTTTTTTATTGTAATCAAAGTTTTGTAGTTGAAGAAGTGGGTTGTCAAGTCCGTGAGCATACTCTCCAGGTGAGAGTTTTGTTGAGAATTGTTCCATGGTGCGTTGGGAATTAATCGTAGGGATCAGAGACTTCATGTTTGGCCTGTTACTAGTAACCCGGGAAGGGAAGTGGGGTAGCCAAGGGATTGTTGAATAGAGAAGGGGCACATTTCCTTATGTGTGGCAGGTGTGTGGGGAATGAGAGACTATAGGCTAGTTGCACCAGTGAGCACCTTGGACTAAGCGATTATGTTGAGAATCAGGCCTTAGACTGTCACTAGGAACCCTTTTTCCCTGTTGGAGTTAAGCCCTATCTCGGGGGTGACCTGTTGCTGAAAGATTATGAACAACAGAGTCTATGGATGGGAGAAACATCTAAGTTTTGCACGTAGTTGGTGACTTTCATAAAAGATAAGTGTTTTTTATGTGCTTGTCTCATTTATTGTGTGCTTATTTATATATGTTTGACATGGGTTAATTCTTGTATGTTGTCGCATATAAGTAATTTTTGTTATTTTGTCTAATGTTGCTTGCACATGTAAGTGTGGTGCTTATAGTGTGTATTTGTAGTTGTGCATGAGTATGAAAAAGGTTTATAGTTTTTCCTATTAATTTATCCTTTGATATTGGTCATGAGTCTTTGAGGCAAGGATTGAATGGATGGGTGTGCAGGAAAGTAGCATGTGTGCACATGAGGTTGGAACTCATGTGTGTGTACAGAGAAATAGACCTCACGCACAAGGAAACCAGAATTGGTGCGTGACGCCAAGATGGTTGTATGCACGGTAGTGTTGTGTGATAAATATACTTATGCGCAATTGTTTTTAGTTACTTCAGCTGCTTACAGTTGTGTAAAAAGAAGAAATTTAGTGTGGTGCGACTCAGCTTGAGGTTGAGTTTGTTACTTCAAGTGATACTATGCAGACTATGGTTTAATATAGAATCTGCGCAGTGGATTTTCGGATTAGCATTATTCAATAGTATGCTGGGTGATGTTACAGTATGGTTGATTTAGAGCTACGAAAGTTGAGATTGTGTGACGTGGCCAATCCTGGGAAGTTGGGGAAGTTACAGGAATGCCTTTGAATATAGCTAAAGCTTATGCTTCATTATTCATAGCAATCTCAATTTCCCATGCATACATAACTTCTTGATTTCCAAAAAAATCAATAATAACTACCATGTAGCTACCACGCTAACAAAAATTTTAAACATTATTGAAGATTACATTAATAACATTTCAAAATGTAACTAAAACAAGCATGGATCTATTTTAATTCTAGATTTGTTTTAACATTGAAATAGACTTAAAAAAACTTAAAATGCAAAGCTACATAGTGGGATGAATTGTATTAAAACCTCAATACCTAATTTTTTACCAAGGAAAAAAATACACACTTATATATAATTATATAATTTTATTATATTATACAAAGATATCTTCCTTATTTCTCTTTTGTTTTTATGTAATAATAAAACTTAAAAAACAATAACTCAAATAATTGGAAAATAAGATATTATTTTATTAAATGTAATAAAAATTATATCTAAATTTAATTATTTATATCTTCATAAAATTCAACTTTATATAACATGAATTTCATTCTTAACACATGACTTGATTGACCATTTATATTCACTTAACCCTTCATCCTTCAAATATTTGTTTTATGCAAACAAATTCCTCAAAATGAAGAACATAGTGTTAATTCTTGAGGGTTTCAGTCTTTTCGGTTTGTACAGGCACAAATGGTAGTTGAATGGACTGTCACCTTTGCCATCTATTCGGACCTACGAATATCTACTAAAATTTAAAGCGGGTGGACTTTATGGAGAGTGATGAGGTGGATTTTGAGGATGACATCCTTAGTATGGTGGATATTTTCTACTCCGTTGCCAAAAGATCTATCTCCATCCTTGCTAGAGGGTTCAAGGGGAAGCTCAGAAGCATAACATTTCACCAGGAATTCTGAAGGCGAAGAAATGGTGTTTGAGGAGTAAAATGGTGGTGGGTTATGATATGAAGCTAGACTCGATCCCTGATATCATGGGAAAAAAGGTAGTCAGCAGGTTCTGCAGCAAGTCAGTCGGTTGGAAACTCTAAGAGGTTGGATCGATGCTAATTGGTCTCCCATGATAGGGTACAAACTTGAATTCCATACGATGTTTTGTGGGTGATTATGCTTTAAGTTTCTGTCAAAGGAGAATATGACCACCATTTTTAAGCAGTCATGGGGTTGGGGTCTTTCATGGTTGGTTTTAAAGGAATGGGACATTAGTTTCAACCCTACAGGTGACCCATTATCTCCAATTCATATTTGATCCATCCTCCCAAATCTTCCCCTTCTTTTATGGTAGATAGAAGTATTGAAGTTTACAGGGAATAAGATAGGTCGGTTCTTAAGCTTCAAACCAGAGTGGGAATCCAAGCCAGAACGTCGTTGGGCATGGGTGCAAGTTGAAGTGGACTTCAAGGATGGCATGTTGGAGGAAATTGAGTTAGTTTGTGGAAGTTTTTCTTGGGCTCAAATAATCGATTATTGGATAATCCATTTTAGATGTTATGGTTGTCATGAAGTGGGCCATATTCAAGCACAGTGTCATAAATCTTAATCTATAAACCCCTCCTTCAAAAAAAATTGGAAGCGGAATTTCAATCAAGTGGTTTCAGGGAGCACAACGTAAAAAAAAGAGGTGGAGATCTCGAAGGAGGCATGTCCTAGTTCAAAATATGATCCTCGAGAGCTTCAGAAAAAGGTGCTTGGAGACCCTCCCACTAAGGAACCGCATGTCATTCCCCCTGGTATGTCCCATATCCTCCTTGTTTCTAATATGTCTCAATTTTCTATGGGTATTATTCCCCCTCTTTCTAGTCCTATGCTAGGTTCGGATGTCCCCAAGCTTGGAATCCCTATCCATGGGCTCGATATCCCTCTCCCTAGTTGTTTTGTCCCTGTGATTTATTCCTCCATGTTTTTTTCAGATGACCCCCCTTCCCTTCCTTCTCCTGTGAAAGAATCCTTACCTTCCAGAAATATTTCCTCCTCCCCCCCTTCCCCCTTCCTTGGTTCCCCCAAAACCAACATTTTTAAGACCCTTGTCAAATGTGATTATATTCTCAAGTCTAGGGTCAAATATATGGAAGAGGAGGCTATTGAATGGGGGCTTGTGGTAGAGAAGCCTTTGGGTTCTCATGTGAGATAGAAGTCCCACCTCTCTGTCACCCAAATTCAAGCAAAAAAAGATATAAGAAGCAAGAAGCATACCACCATAGTTCGGGCCCTTGGAGAAGGGAAAGCCTAGGAAAGGAAACCATCATGACCTGTCTTTCTTTCAATGTCTGTGGGGTTGGGGGCGCCTCAAATATTCTAGCCCTAAAAAGGCTTGTTAAATCTTGTTATCTAGACATAATAATGATACATGAAACCATGTGTGCAGGCGCTAAGGCTACATATTCCTTCTCGTTGTGGCTAAAATATTGGTCATTCAACATAGTCAACTTTGAAGGTTTATCTAGGGGTCTACTCGTGGTATGGAATCCCCATTTTAGGGTCATTTATTCCTTCTCTCTCTCTTCATGGATTGTGGTGGACCTATAGAACCACCTTCTAGCAAATTCTTTTCATTTGATCAATGTTTATGGCCCTTATTCTAAAAAAATATCCTTTTAGGAAGGAATTGCTTCATCAAGGATTCTCTTCGCCTCCAACATTATTTTAGGAGGTAACCTTAACTTTAATATTTCGATTTAGGAAATTTTGGTAACCCGCCCTTTTTGAGATCCCTTGGAGGGGTTCTTCACCCATGTGATAGAGGAGGCACGTCTGATCGATATGGAACCCCCAAAAATGATTCCCCACTGGACAAATGGAAGAAAAGGGGAGAATTTTGTTGCCAAGTGGTTGGACAAATTTATTATCTCTGAAACTCTCTTAGATGGTCCTTGGTTGATCAAACATCAGGTCTCCTCTGGGGGAATATAGAATCATCAACCAATAATATTGAAGATTGGAAAAAAAGCATCGAAGCCTCCTTCCATGATGAAATTTAATCATTCCTGGCTCCTTGGACAAGACTACAAAATTTTGGTCTCTTCCCTTTGGACCCATCTAAATGAGGACTCTAGGAGTTCCTATATGCAACAATTCACAAATAATATGGTTAAAGTAAAAAATTATCTACCAAAGAATGGGCATGTGCATTCAATAAGATATCCCAATCTCTCCTCCTCGAAGTTGAATCTAAAATAGACATCCTCCTTGTGGAAAAACATAAAGCATCCCTTTCAAATGAAGAAGAGATCTCCATTAAGTCTCTCCTAACCCAAATACATGACCTATTGGACAAAGACGAAACAAAATGGTGCCTTAAAAGCAAGGTATTCTGGTTAAAAGAGGGAGACAACAACAACAAATTCTTTCACAAGTTCACTAACTATCGGAAAAACCTTAACTCCATTTGGGAAATTTCGGATCAAGATGGTTAACAAGTCAATTCCTTTGAAGGTATTTCTAAAGTAGAGAAGACTTATTTTAGCAGACTCTTTAAGGAACCTAAGGGATTCCCTATCGAAGAAATCTTAAAGGTGGTCAACCTATTCCCTAGGTCTTTTTCTAATGATATGAATGAATCTCTCCAATCTAATATTTCAAAAGGAGAAATCCTAGCTACCCTCTCTTGCCTTCAAAATGGTAAAATCCCAAGACCGGATGGCCTCACTATAGAATTTTATATGGGATTCTACGACCTTCTAAAATATTATTTGATGAAGGTGGTTCAAGAATCGAAGCGCTCTCGAAAAGTTCTTGGTTTTTTCAACGCAACTCATTTGGCCCTCATTCATAAGAAAAAGAAGCATCCTTCTTTGAGGATTTTAGACCTATCTCTTGTTGTAATGTCATCTACAAGCTCGTTTCCAAGATAATTGTTAATAGGCTCAAGAGACAAATCTACGATGTCGTAGCCATGGCCCAACAAGATCTTTTTTTTTTAACCATGGGAACAACAACCTCCCAAGAGTATATCCAACAGCCCGCAAGCCAGATATACCAATAACTTGTGACTCAGCAGGGGCCGAGACGTCCCGAGGCCCACACCGGGTGAACCTCT
>SNQJ01S0051365.1:46253-77775 GCA_010110895.2 Picea sitchensis
GCTGGCCATTTTCTGCTCAAAAAATTATATACCGGCGGCTAAAAAACAAATTGCATAGAAAAAAAAACAAATCTTACAGAGCTTGCTGAAAAACGTTTTGCAATTCGGCAAGCTGGACAGAGGCTGGATCTGCAGCCTGCTCTGATACCATGAAAACGGACCTGCGGAAACAGAAAACGAAGTCGATAGAACAGAGAAATGGTTTTCACAGAACCGCAGAACAGAATGCATAAAACACCACACGGATCTTATTATTTGAATTGATATATAAAGGAATTACATGCAAGGAAATGCTTCGTAAACAACGAAGCATCTAACAGCTCACTCAGCGATGAAAACAAGAAACCAAACAATTGACAGTTAACTAAACTAATCAAAGGAGCGATTTGCTCAACTTATTCGTCTAACACATTTTACATCACAGAAAAGCCAACATAGATGGAGGAACTGTGCTTATGCCTTTCCAGTTTGAGTGAGGAATGCAAAAATGGCTCCATATACTCGCAAAAATAATCTTGAAGATGCCATCTTTGCCAGGACCAGTTTCGAGATTAGACAACAATCAATCAATAATTTTTTGTTGTCGTTTATAATTTACAAATATCCAAGCAGTGGGTTTAACAAGTAATCTTCAACGTAAGTTAATTATGCCGTGTCTCTTTTTGCTTAGGGCATTGAAAATAAAAATTTTAGTTACTATGAAATATTTCCATTTGTGATTCTTGACTAGGATATGTGCAAGATGAGATGGGTGTATGAGGCGCATGCTTTTCCAATGTGGGCAGTTCTGTGCTGTCTTCATTAATACTTGTATTTTCCACACTGGACTCTTCGTTTTACAGGTTTTGAAATTTCCCCCTCCATTAAATTTTGATACAGATCTTATATTACAGGTTTTGAAATTTCCCCTTCTTCATTAACTTTTGATACAGACTTTACAGTGAGCTTTTTTGCCTGAAAATTGGGTTTGCCTTGCAGCCATCACAGGTGGTATTCAATGCGATGATAAATCAGCTTGCCAATGGCCGAGAAAACGAGAATGGTCCAGACCAAGGCTTTCTAACTGGATATTTTGATGATATGTTGGCAAACCCATGTTCCGTCCTAAATTGAATGAATCCAGACAAAATGGATCTTTTCATTTGCCATTGGGATACCAGATGGACGCATCCTTCACCGTAAGCAGAATAATAACCCCATGGATACCAGATGGATGAATCCCTGAACCAAGTTAATGGTCTACCCTACAAACCAGTTAATCAGTAAATCTTGTGCTTTGGATTGCAGATTTAAAACTAGGATGGAGCGTACCATGTGAACCCAAGCGTGATCACTTTCCCAGGTGCTCCACAGCTTAAACCAGTACACACTTTCTCAGGCGCTCCACGGCTTAAACCATGGTACTGGTGGTCATGGTCATGGTAATATTGGCGGTTGTTTAATTATAAATTCATAATTTTATCTCTGTGGGATAGTTCAGTTCGGAGACCTGAGTGCGTGCAGAGAAGAGTCGCATAAGAGGTTGTCACGTCTTGGTACTAACTGGCTGGTACCTCCTTAGAATGTATTTGTCCCCAACTAGTCTTGTGCATAAGCTGTCATAGGCACAATCTCGTTCTCGGCTTGTTGCTAGATTCGGCTGGGTATCAATTTTATCTCCCAGCTTTGAAAGAGGTCCGAGAAGCGGATGTTGTGAAGTGTAGTGTTTCGATCCCCCATTATCTTCTGCTTGAAATCGCCAACTGATGATGCTTTATATCGATCGTTCATGGACCAGCAGCAGGAAGTAGAGCAGCGGCTGTTGATTCTGCAGTAGATCCATAAGCCTTGCGCTCCTGGGAATAATGATGCCAAAATTTAGATTTTTGTATTTCCATGGAATAAGGGGTTACTAATTCTCACTCAAATGTTGGCAGGTTGATGCAGTAGTTCTACAACTACAGTATCAGAATCAAAAACTCGCTCAACAATTAGATGCTCTGAAAAATGAAATCCATGTCCTCAAAGGAAAATTCAATATTCTCTGAAGCAAACAAACTGCCTAAGATGACATATTGATTACAGTAAACAGAAAGCTATTATGTAACGGATAGCTTTATGCATGCAAATTGAAACCAAAGTTCTACACTGAGCTATGTATCAAACAAAAAGCTATTCTGTAACGAATACTTTTATGGATGCAAATTGAAACCAAAGTTCTACACTGTGACCTATGTATCATAAGGAAATGTCTCCAAAATACATCATGGAATGAAAAACAAACATTCATCATTGGAATGAAAAATAGAAACATGATTCATGAAGTACCTAAGTACCTAATAGAAGAAAAGCTTGCATTGTATCCATTTCTCTATTTCTCTGTATAGTTAGCTCTCCAATTTCCATTGTTCCATCAATCTCCAAGTTATGTGCAGATTCAAGAGCCAGTCATGTGCAGACTCATGAGCCAGTCATGAAAGGAGAAGCTGCATAGCAAAGGTAATAATGAACGCAGAAGTTGCATAGCCAGGAGATGAAAAGACACTCCGGAGATGGGAAGGCGGTGATTCCATGAAGAATGGCATGGTTGTTGAAGATAAGGTTTTGGCATGTAGATTGACATTTGAGAATGGATCAGACAGACATTTGACAGATCGGGAAGGCGGTGAGGCGATGATTCCATGGGAATGGCATGGCTAGGCAAGATAAGGTTTTGGCATAGAGACTCAGAATAGAGTGAAAAATTACCCATACATATTGGAAAAAATGTATCATTTTAATGAAGATACAATATAATGAAAACTTAGGATATCTAAACATTGAAGAAAACTCAACAATAAGAATTTGCAAGTTATTAGCCAATATCATATTTGATAAAGATAATTTAAATATTGTTAAAAAATAAATATTCTACTTTTCCTATGTAAAACTATGAAAAAATATATATATTTATAATCAAAGGCAAAGTAATGTAAATTCAAGGAGAGTCAGTAATGTAAATTCAACGATGAATGGAATGCTAAGAGTCCTGGCCTTCGGCTTCGGCAGGGACTAATAATTTTCGAGATCCATCGGGTAGCTTTCAAAAGCATGGTACGATCTTCATTGGGTTATTTACGAAGACATGACTCAATCCCCATTCACTTACGAATATTTTCTCTGATTTTGAAGGTTTAAATGCATTAAACCTTTGCAATTTTTCAAAGAAACACTTTGAAATGAGAATAAAATGACCATCATGCCACTTTGAATTTTAAGGAAAGGGGTTCATTTTGCAAGAAAAAGCCTAAATTTGAAGAAAAGAAAGGAGTTCATTTTTATTGATTATTTTTTTGGAAACACTCGTTGTAGTCTTAATATAATTTGATTCTTGGATTCATTAGATGGATTTTTGCATTAGAATTGAAAAGAATGTTTATACACTCTATCCACTATATCCATCATAGTTTTAAAAGAAAATCACCCTTCATTAACTTCCAACACCACTCCAAATGAACTAAGGATTTATTCGTAATCATTTACATCCTTCATAATTGTATTCTTCTTGAGAGGGCTTGTTATCCCTTAGCCTGGGGATAACTAAGGAGATCACGTCTCAAGGCCCACTGTTCCTAGACATGGAGTATTGAGAGCCAGACGACTTGAGCATGACCCAGAATGGCCCCTCTTTTCTTCAGTGCAGTGCACATATTGTTATAGAAAGATTTACCTCACCCCATGCAATTTGCTCATAAGGCTTTTTCCATTTCCCTATGCAGACTTGAAGTCCCCTTTTACAGTTCCCAGAGATAAAAATTGTATTTTCCCACATATACACGTCCTAACAACTATACAACATGCGTATATGCAGGTTGCACCATTACAACCTGTGTACATCGGGTTTTGTGCCCAAAATTGAAAAATGGTGGCGGATTTCCATGTCACGTCACGAGATTCATGATCCTTGACCTTCCATATACTGGAAACGTTCTGACTTTGCTCTTCAGTTCCATTTGAAGGTTATAAATGGGCCATATCCAAGTTGTGGAAAGAGGAGGAGAATTCAACTTTGAAAACAAAGTTACTCTGGAGAAATTATTCACTTCATATTGAGTCTGCATCCCTTTGTCATTTTAAGTCTGAACACATTGTTCAGCCCCCAAGCTCTTCCCTATTTGATGGAGAACGTCATTGTCTCTCTTATCTGAGCTTGCCTTTGGTGGAGGATTGAAGTGATGGAGGCCCAGCTGGAAGGGACTTAGTTTCTCGATTCCGAACGTGCCGACAAGGAAGTTTGTCATTCATACACTTTTGTTAATTACATTTTAATAGAAATACTATTTTTTTGTCTAATTAATGTCTTGCGAATATTTGAATTCTTATTCCATTGACGTATTTGTTATGAATATTGATGGATTATGCTATTATATGTGCTAACTTTATATACTATCACCATATGCGTGTGTATCTTAGTTGTTGAGGACAAGTTGCAAGTGTATTCCTTTTGAGTCTAAGTTTCTTGGCCTTATCCTTAACCTGGCAGTGTTTTAATACATATAAGTGGGTTTTCCATTGACAGACGCGTACATGCGCGAGTTGTCGTTCTATAGGGGGCGTACATACGCGATTTTCTCCTGAACAATCGTGTACATCATCTTTTTTTGCTTGATTGTTGAGTTTGATGTTTGTTGGGTAACTGTTGATGGTTTTTGAATCTTCTTAGGTCTATGTCATGATTGTTAAGTGCCTACAGAATGATAGGAAACCTTTCTTTAGTTGAATTTTTGGGTGGTTTTTCTTTCTCATCATCTTTTTCATTAGTTTTCCTTGCATCTTGGGTTGGGTGTTTGCTTCTTGATATCATGTTTGGTTTGTATCCCTTTGCTTACAATAGGGCTTATATATCAAGTTGTTGTTAAGTCCTTGCATTTTCATTTCTTTATATTGAAAATACAAAAATATATTTTGCATTATGGCATTTTGTCTTTTGGGTTCTTATTATTGATCTTGATACATGAATGGACATATTGCATCTTTTTTGAAATCATAGAAGTTGAATTGAAAATTGCATTTTATTTTGGAAAAAGATTATCATTTGTTGAGAATTGAAGTTAGGACCTTGCATTATATTCATATTCATTTCTTTTACTTGTTGAGTCATAACATCATCAGTTTCAACCACACTTTTTGAGTAAACAAAGCCACTAAAAGTAACGCTGATAAATTTAAAATTAATTAAAAATGATTTTATTTTTTAGGGTGCACAAACTAGCTTAATATTTAGAGCCTTGGAATAGGATTTTGTGGGTAAACTTCTCTAAGGCTATTAAAATCAACATATGTGTCTGACCAAGGGAGTGGTGAAATCCATTGTATAATTGGTGACGTCAGGAGGCTCTACTCACAATGGAGTTAAGCATGAGGTCGCACGAAGTTGGTTCAGGAGATATCCCTCTAATACCTTCTTAGCGTCAAAGATATTTCTGGGGATCTATTCATATATGGGGGTCTTGCTAGTGCTTTTACCTCTGTGAGAGGCGGTGCTTTCAAGATTTTAGGCTTTGTTACCCTACCCATACAATGGAACTAACTTACGACTGTTCACATGCGCATTGGTTATATCGTGGTGGCTTTAGTTGCTTGACATAGGTAGCCACATAGGTTACTCGCATGGATTATTCTGCAGGTACCTTGGGTTAGATAAAGGTCAGACAACACACAACATTTATGGAGGATTACCTCTCCTGGGGGATATGACTGACTAGTTGTTAAGCCCATGAGGTCCCTTATAATTGATTCTGATACCTCTAATCTTTTGAAGAGAGTCCCTGGCCCCTCTTGGGCGAGGCATACCTACTCCAGTGAGGGAGGCCCCTTTTCATCCACTATATCATGTTTGTGTGCATTGGCCTTTTTTCTTTACTTTGGTGTGCTCTTTGATTATTAGTTGGCCTTAGGATTTTGTATTGTGTCGTGAGTTTTCATTGCTACAATCATGTGGCTGATTAACGTTGAAAGGCTTATTTCATTCCCACAATCTCAAAGCAGACATAAAAATGAAGCAACGGAACTTGACAATGATAAGAGTGTGGCCACGCACAAGATGCATCCTCTGTTTTTCATTAGCTAAGGCTTGCTTCTGATCGCACTCTCTAATTCGAGCAAAAGTGAACTCTTGGGTTGCTTCAATACAGAATCCATTGCTACCACGAGGTCATCATGTTTGGAGATGAAGTCGAAGGGAGGGTTGAGGTTGTAGTGGGAGAACCAGTCCTCCATTATATTTCTCATTCTCAGATCGGGTAGCACATATTTTGGCTTGCCAATATTTTACCGAATTTTGATCATAGGTGACGTGAGAGTCAGGGATATTCTAACGAGATCCTACATGAATTTCTTTGAAATCGGACAGAAAACAAATTCGGGTATTTCTTTATAATTCTCTTTGTTGTATATAAATGTGGCAATCATTGGTAATGGCAGTAAAATATTAATCATATTAAGTAAATGTGAAAAAGTAAACAATGAAACGTAAGCATTAAAAACTACAAGAAAGTTATGAACATGAAATCTCATTCATTGATTTAGGAGGATGACTAAGAATATGCCAGCATCTTCAATTGCTAGCCATAAGATTAGTTTTTATAATTAAAAGATCATTAATTGTGCTCATCTTCAATAGGTATACGCCTTAGGATTATTGGCCTTAAGATTTTGTATTGTGTCGTGAGTTTTCATTGCTATGGTTAGTGGAGCCCTCGTGACTCCCTCAGTTAGTGCTACGCAACCCATGGTCTTTTCTCATTCCATGGGTACAAATCCTTTTTTATTTCTGAGTGGTATGTCGAATCATGATACTCAACCAATACCTTGGGCCTCTAATCATTTTTCTCTTGGTATGATAGACATGTCTTCACACTTGCTATCCTCTGTCTCGTCACCTTATGTGAATCCTAGTTTTTGGTCTAGGGGCATGATGCCTCCTTATTCTCCCTTTTCGTTTGGTGGGAGTCATATCCCTCAACCGACTCTTATGGTAGGAGGTTGGAATCTTCCTTCCTATGGATCCAATCCTAGATTCACTTTTCTAGGAGAAAGTGCGCAAATGGGTAGTCATTCTACTTATCACATCCCTTCCATCTATCATTTTTCAGCTATGCAGGTTCCTACAAACTATTTTCCCATGGTGGACCTTCATCTGTCCTCTGGTGTTTCATCTGAGGGGAGTCAGTTTTATAGTATGGGAAACCCCCTTCATGAAGTTCCTTTGTCTGGGGGAAACATTTATCCTCACCCAAGTAACCCTTGTCATGTCACTTTCTCTTCGCAAGAGGCTCCCTCAGTGACGATGCCCTTACAACCCTTTCTGAATCAGTTTGGAGGGGGATACTATCCTACAAGATAGGGTCATGGTGTATACCAGAACACTTCCTGGCCCGCAATTTATCAAAACCAATCTTTCCCAGAACCTTTGTCTCAAATGTTGCAACCAACCGTCACCATTTCAGTCACTACAAGTCATACTGGCATTATATCACAAACCTCTACTAGTCATGTTGGAGATTGGTCGGCAACCTCTACAAATCATGTTGAAGACCAACAACCAGTCACTGCAAGTTATGTTGGGGGCACAAATCTAGTCACTACTAGTCACACCACACATACATCACCAACCTCTATTAGTCATGTTGGGGGTTCATCATCAACCTCTGCTAGTCATGTTGAAGGTTCGTCACCAACCTCTACTAGTCATATTGGGCATTCATCACCAACCTTTGCAAGTCATGTTGGAGATTCGCTACTAGCCTTTGCAAGTCATGTTGGGAGCATGTCACTAGCCACTGCAAGTCATGTTGGGGCCATTCATATAATTGAGAAGCCTAGATGTATAAGATGTAAGCCCAAGTTCCTTTGTAGGCTTTGCAAAGGAGATCACCTTACATGTTTGTGCCCTATTACTGTTGTGGTACAAGAAGTGTGGTCCTTTCCTGGGGGCCCTTCGGGTTCTAAGTCATATTTGGTTTCTCAACATTCTATTCCTTCTTTGGTTGATATAGCAATCGTGTCGATGCAATCTTCAACTGACACCACTCATGTTTTTGGGGGTGATGCATCTCTTGACCCTTTTGTCTTGCATCTTATTCAACCAAAGGTTGAATAATTGGTTGTGTCGATGCAATCTTCGGTTGATCCCACTCTTCTCTTGGAGAGTGACAAGTCTAAGGAAGTGACGTTGTCAATGCAATGTTTGGTCAATCCAACTCTTCTTTTGGGGGTTGATGTGTGTTTCGACCATATCCTTAGCATTTCTAGTTCTATACCTTCTGAACAAGGGAGCATTCCACTCTCTGTGAGTACGCTCCCTCCAAGTCCTAGGATGGTTTCCTTTGATTGGAATGATCTTGTAGATCCTCACATTCCTTCTTCTACACCCTTCTAGAATCAGGGGCATTCTTCGATATATTGTAGAAAAAGTATCCTCTGCAAGTATTTTATCCTCCCTGGCTTGGTAATTTTTGGGTTTTCCCAAGCTTGTGTAAGCTATCTGTGAGTTGCTAACTTTTGACAGAAGTCCTTCACGAGATCCCTAGCCTCCCCCATGATATGCTTCTTAGAATAGCATCCACGAGTCTTGTTTAAGCCCTTTTCCGACTCTCTCAAAAAGCAAAAATATTGTCGAGTGAACTTGTCCCTTTCACACTCGTTAATTGGATCTGAAAGGATGTCTATTTGGTGTAAGTTTAACCCTTTTTCGGACCAAGTAGACAAATTTCAAAAAATGAATACTCTAGTCACTGGTGGACAGAAGACTTCTCTTGGCTATTGTTTTATACTTTTTTGGGCCTAGAGGACTAAATTTATGAAAAATGACATTCTTTGGAGTTAAGTTTTAATTCCATGTCATTATCTTACTTGTAGTATTGAGACTATTGTCGGTTCTCGCTTTCACATTATAATACTATCACTTCACTAGTTTTCATCATCAGGCAAGCAGAGATTTGTTTATATCCTTTGCATCTTGACACCCTATACCCCAAGAGGAAACATTCCCCTGAGTGTCCATATCCTCCATGCATCTGCTTGCATTGAGAATAGGTATGTTCCACTTTTGGAACTAATTGCTTACTCGTGACACTCATTTCCTTCTATGTATCATAGCATTCATTTTTCTATGAAAAAACAAAAAAAGACAGGTTGGAAAAGAATATTATCTCATGTTGGCAGCAGTCGTGTCTCCTTTGAAAAAAGAACAAACTTTTGAGTCCACTCGTCATCCAAATTTTGGGTTTAGCATGACCTTAGGAAGTTGATATTGTTACTTAGAGTTTACACCTCCGACTGGTTACTCTTCTAGTCCCTATGGGAGTTTGATTGGTGCCTCCTGCATCACAAAGTTTCATCATTGAATCTATGCTGCCAAAGTCTACCATATGTCTCATGCTCATGTTCAAAGGACAGCTATCAACTTGTGTCGGTCATTTCTCATAACTCTTGACTTTGCATGTCATCCATACCCTCAGTATGTCTCAGAGTTACATGAAGTTGTAGTCCTACTTTCATCATGGGTAGGTAACCTTGAACCCAGCAGTTGACATCTCCTCATCGATCGCTGACTGGGGGGTTTCCCTTGTGTTCGACGGCAAGAAATATATTCACACATTGGGATTTGTGCAGTGTCTTAGATGCCATTAGCCTTATTGGTGGTTTCTTTTCCTTTTTCGGAAATTTTCCTTATCGACTGCTATTCAGAGGGTCTTTTTTGTGCACTACTTGCATCTAGTGCATGCAAAAGATGCATAGGGTTGTTGGTTCGTGAACATGTTATTCGTCTGAGTTCCTCCAAATCATCAATCTTCTTCTTTGTACCTCATGTTGACTGATGAGGGATGCCTTAATTCTCTCCTTTCAACGGGTCTCCTTCCATCGACTTTATCCCATCTATTCTGGAAATGAGACCTAGAGTACTATGAGTACCTAGAGGCTTGCAGTCATCAATGGTAGGTTCTCTCGCAAACAACAGTTGGGAATAGATCAATGTATCATGATCGATGGATTCTTCAAGTGTTCGACCTCAACTCATTTATTGACACTTATAAGAATGTACTCAATGCCTTGATACCTACTTTCATTATTGGTAGGATGTCTCGCATTTGTTAATGGCATACCTTAATGACTGGTAATCAAACGAAGTCTCAGTGTGTTTGACCTCAACTCCTTTATTCAAACGATGTAGACTTGCACCCTTGGTGGATTGTGTAGAAGCGTTGAAGACATCAATTCTTAGTCGTAGCTTTCCTGAGTTGTTGCTATCATTCATTGGACCAATACCTATATGACTTCAATGATCATGGGAGATCAGATTGTACTCCATTGTATACAGATATCTTCAGATTGATTTTGAGATTGGTTTTCACTGGGCCTTACTTGTGACTATGACAACCTATGGCATGTATCTACTTTTGTATTGCCTATTCATGGCCATGAACAGTTGTTTGGTATATTTCCACATGGATCTACAGTGTAATTCAAATTGGCAGCCATGTGTAAAAATTCATTTTGGAATGTAATATTCTTATGAGCAACTAATTCATCCAGTTGGGTCTCCATTACTCCACTTCTAGGAATTATAATGTATTTCAGCCATCGCAAATACTCCTCTGTCCTCACACATTAGGGGGCACTTGTTATAGCAATATTTTCCTCACCCCATGCAACTTTCTCAGAAGGCCTTTTCCATTTCCCTATGCAGACTTGAAGTCCCTTTTTGCAGTTCCCAGAGCTAAAAATTGTATTTTTCAACATATACACGCCCTAACAGCTATACAACATGCGCATATGCAAGTTGCACCACTACAACCCATGTGCATCGAGTTTTGTGCCCAAAATTGAAAAATGGTGTTGGGTTTCCATGTCACGTCACGAGATCCATGATCCTTGACCTTCCATATAATGGAAATGTTCCAACTCATCCCTTCAGTTCCATTTGAAGGATATAAATGGGACATATCCAAGTTGTGGAAAGAGGAGGAGAATTCATCTTTGAGAGCAAAATTTCTCTAGAGAAATAATTCACTTCATATTGAGTCTACGTCCCTTTGTCCTTTTAATTCTGAACACATTGTTCAGCCCCCAAGCTCTTCCCTATTTGATGGAGAACATCATTGTCTCTCTTATATGAGATTGCCTTTGGTGGAGGATTGAAGTGGTGGAAGCCCAGCTGGAAGGGACTTAGTTTCTCAGTTCCAAATGTGCCAACACGGAAGTTTGTCATTCATACACTTTTTTTATTACATTTTATTAGAAACAATATTTTCCCGTCCAATTAATGTCCTGCAAATATTTTAATTGTTATTCCATGATCATATTTGTTATGAATATTGATGGATTATGTTATTATATGTGATAACTTTATATACTATCACCGTATTCTTGCATATCTTGGTTTTCGAGGACAAGTTGCAAGTGTATTGCTTTGAGTCAAGTGCTCAATGGTGGACTTCATCGAATGTCTAGACGAGGTAGGCTATTTAACTTGTCTTGTTATCATATTTGTTTATATAGCATACTTGATATTAGAGTTGATTTCTGAATTCAGTTCCGTCTGTTGAGGTTTACCCCATGCCATAGAGTGATTTTCCTCGTAACACATATCACCAGAAGCAGTATCCATCACACCAGATTGATCTTGAAGTAGCGGTGAGTCTTTCTCAATGAGGTAATCGGTCTGGGTATCATGGTATGCATCACTCTGATTTTTGAAGCACTTGAATATGTTGTATTGAATCCTTCTTCATTTCATGACGTTTTCTTGGAAATTATGTTATGTTCCTTGTTCATACCTGGAAGGGTGACATGGTGCCCTAGTAAGTTGATTTCCCTTTAGGATGGGTTGCTATTGGGTGGATCTTTGAAAATCCATCGTTCAATCCCTCCATTCTTACCACTTTCCATATTTATTCTGACCATCTCCCCTATCATTGTTTGGGCATTGGGATTGGCTATGCTAGGAAGGGTTGTACCTTACCTTGTGGGAAGAAGGGGATAAAGGACCATAGGGTAAAAGTAGAAGGAAAGAGTTAAAAGCCAATTTTGAAACCTTCGAGATGCTTCACCCAGGGATCCCTGAGAAAGCAGTGAAAATATTCTTAGTAAGAAAGGAGACCCACAAGATAACAGAAACACTCAAGGTACTAGTTGATGGATAGGAGGTCTCATCATGAGTCGGCATATTATGACCATGGGCACATAGCGGTATGACACTACCACCTATCTAGTTACCAAATCAGGATAGTGGATCTTGGTGGAATAGCTAAGAGAAAGGGGGTATCATCATGAGCTAGCCTTCTCATTTCCATGAAATGTTTGTGGATAACGTTGTCACCTCTGGTCATCAAGCCAAGGCGGTGGCCCTCAACTATTTCCTTGAAGCACAGGAGAAAAATATCAAAAGAAACAAATTTAAGAGTAAAAGGAAATGAATGGGCTAGGAAACAATTGCATTCATGATAAGGTGCAGTTCTACCTCCACAAAGACACCCACAGGTAAGACTTTACATTTCAATATTATCACATGCACCCCATGACCAAATATTTATCCCATGCCACCTCATACACTTACATGACTTGGACTAGACTCCACCTCGGAAACACCCCAAACTTAAGAGAGGTTATCCCAATAGGACACCCTGACAGCCTCTCCAAACCTAACTTGTCAATTTGCATAACGTCTTTGAGAATTTTTTTGGGGTTAAGGGGGCTTTGATGCACATGTTTGGGTAATTTAATTATTAGATGTGATTTACATGCTATGATCCTTGTGACTTATGAACCCTTGGAGGGTGTACTTGTTGTTACTACAAGACCTTTCCTAGTGGATAGGCACACATGAGGGAATGATTATCTTGGACCTTCATGGGGGCTCAAATCCCACAAATGGATGTTGAAACCCCAACCAAGGGTAAGAATAGATTGAAGGTTTGCATTAGATGAAGGAAGGAATTTTCCTTTGGAGGCACTCTAGAAGGCCTAGATAGACAAGTTCCACCCCTCTTCACTTGGGCGATGACCTTGAAAGGCCTTAAGACCACCCACCTATCCCATGACATCATCATTTGGGGGTTGGGGTTTCATGGAGGTCATGTTCTAGTGAAAGAAGGGTACTTGGCACAACGTTTTACAATTGACGATGGAATTAGGCCTTGGAAGGGCCAACCTTCCACTTTTCAGGGTTGGAAGTCCCCCATTGGAGGTCAACGTCACCCTAGAAATTAAATGACATCACCCTACTAGGATTTATTCATGTATTTTTGTTTAATTTTGTAAATTAGGGAAAATTGATCAGGTCGGCCATGTAATTATGAACTAAAATTAATTTTAGGGTGAATTTTGTATAAATAAACAAAAAGTGACATTCATTTTCAACATAACTTGTCACTTGAGGACAAGAGGTCTGAAATTTTCTCCCTATTAGGGTTATTGGATGAAATAGTGAGGCACTACTCTTGTTGGGGGCTTGTTTTAGCACTTGGATCAAAATTTTGAAGTGTTATGGTGATCTTGCATGGTATATTCATGATTATTCTTGGTGCAAGTAAGTAAAATCTGCATGTTGTCATCTATTGAATGGTTAATGGTATGGTTTTATTTTCTCATACAAGATTATGAAATTGCATGGTGTATTTAATGCTTGAAGTAAGAAACTTAAAGTGCTAACTTTCTTAATTTTTATTTGCCTAACTTCATAAATTGATCTAGTAACTAGTGAAACCCTAGGGCCCTAAAGTGCTAGCTCTCTAGAGGTTTACACTTAGTTATTATGAAAATTAATTCTATCCATAAAATGTCTAAGGAGGAGAAGGCGTTAGGGCCTATAAATGCCTACACCCTAGCACTCTTCTTCTTGAGATCAAATTCTAGGAGGACTTGAAATGATACTCCTCTTAGACCTTTTCCCTCTTGGATTTTTGTGTACAATCATTTATTACCAGTCCTTATAAGAAGCCGCCAGCTTAGACTCCATTACCCTAAGAAGACATTAATCCTCTCTCCTCACTTATTTGACAAGACCATCAACCTACACTCAAACTTCATTTACTATCCTACTAACCCGAACTAACCTGCTAACCTAGCCTAGACTACTAACCCTTAAATCTTGATGTGACTACAACCCTTGTTATGCAGCCCTAACAAGCCTATTAACCAAGTAAACTACCAAGAAACTGCACAAGCCTATGTGATATCACCTCAAGGCTTCAGTATCCCCTTTTGTTGATATTCCAAGTGCTTTTTCTGAAGTTATTGTAAGTTGTTGTTGTTGTTGTTGTTGTTGTAATTGTTATTACAACCACTGTTCGCAGCTAATATCAGCCTACCAACAGTCTTATAAACTTCCTAGAAAATTTTACTAGGCAAGTTGTTATCATTTAATGCCAAAATTGTATGTGTTATTTCCTCATTAAGGTACTTTTTCTTAAGTGTGCTATTGTTGTCATAACTTATCTATGTTTGTTTTATAGTTATCATTGATAACCTGTTTAAATTTAAGTGTTGTTTGATACGTTTGGAGTACTCACATGAGACAAATTAATATCATTGATGCTTTTAAATACATGTTCACATTGTTTAAGCAAGTGTGTTCTTGTTGATATAAATTGCAGTTGTTATTATTTGCTCATTGCTATCATTTACTTGTTATTAGTTGTATACATAGACTACCAACATATATTTACAAGTTTATTGTCTTGTTGAAGCATTATTATCACTTGTTATTGTCTTTAACACTTGTTATTGTATCGGTAAGGGGCATGTACACTTTATCCTTTTACTTCATCCTTCAAGACTTAAATTTGACTTGAGTGACCTAGAGAGAGGGGTGGTTTACTTATCATTTCTTTCCCTTCATCAACCCACTAGGTCTAGGGACATCTCCCTTGGAGTAGAGTCATATTCTTCCTAAATAGGAAAGGGTAGCATGTTAGGGTGACAATGACATGATTACCCTCGTGTTACATCAATATAAGCCTACTTGCATTTAGGATTTGGGCAAGTATAGATTTTGCGATAACATTTTTGGCGCCGCTGTCGGGGAACATCGAATCAATTTTCCTCGAACGACACTTTTTCGATAAGCCTTTTTCTCAAATCCTTTCACTTTTCAAAGCTTACCTAGCGACTCCACTAACCGTGATTCCCTCTTTTCCCTTTGATAATCCCTAGAAGGATTATCTGGTGACTCCACTAATGATTAAGCCAAACATGGTTTCTCAATGGGACCTAGGTAATTTTAAACCCTTGGATATGAGTGAAATACTGAGGTATTCCCGACAAATGCCTCCAAGATATGTAAAATGGCTCCCTAAATTTACAGGTGATGATGAGGTTAGATTCAAAGACCACATGAGAAATGTTTGGGAATTATTCAAACTCCATCCGATTAGTTATGATGTTGAAGATCTAGCAATGAAACTTTTCTCTACCACTCTCCATGGAAATGCTATAAAATGGTATGATAGTCTCCCTGATCCTAGTATCACATCCATGGCTCAACTAGAAGATATTTTTCTTGGAAAATGGAGCATCAAAGACTATGTGTACTCATTGTTAAATGAACTCAATAGCATAAAAAATTATGAAAATGAGATTGTTAATGAGTTCCATACCATATTCGAGAGGTTGTTAGAATGAATCCCTAAAGAATCTAACACTAGAGAGAGATATCTCATATTTCTCTATACTAGGGCGTTCTCAGGAGAATTAGGATTCCTCCTCAAATATAGGGAGCCAAGGATGATCCAAGAATATTATAACATAGCTACAAAAATCGAGGAAAATATCTCCTCACCCACGGAAGAATATCTCCCTAGTCCATAAGTCAAGGTTGATAACCCTAAAGATACCCCAGATACTCTTAGTCTAGAGAGATTAGTTTCACTTGAAATATTTGTTAGTAAATTCTAGGAAAGATGGGAACAAGTTGTTGACTAACAAGAGGTTAAGGAGAGAAATATTAATGAAGTTTACCAATCTCATGAGGAAGAGAAAGAATTTACTCATGCTTCTATCGAGGATAATGAAGACTTGGTTGAAGAGCGAGAGCCTGAAGATATCAAACATGATGATGAAGTATTAATGCGTTCTCTTCCCTTTGATAAAGCCATCTAAAATCCTATTCCTCCTGCACAAGAAGAAGATGATGAGGTTTGTCAATTTCCTTTTAAGGTTTTTGATGATACCCTATTCTATGATTCTGAAGGTGAAGAAGAAAGGGAATCCTTGGATGAGATAGACCCTTTGTATTATGAAGCTGAAGATGTAGGGGAAAGTCATGAGGATGAGGCATTTATTATTTATTTTTCATTTGATGAAGTCATCCAAGTCTTTGACGCTCCTACAAAGGAAGAAATGAATACGGTAAGTTGTTTCCCTTTCCAATATTTTGAAGATGCTTTGTTTTGTGATTTGGAAAGTGAAGAGGTGTTAGAGAATCCCTTGGATATTTTAATCCCTTCGTGTTATGATAAAGGTAATGAAATGGTTGATAATATTGATGAGTTCATACATGTCTATAAATGTAAATGGGGTGTGATTGGGTATGATGGGGATCCCATTTACGACATTGAGGGTCATTTCCAAATGTTGCCTTTACAACTATCATATGAGGTTACTACTAATTTTGACATTTGGCAACAAGGAGATGATGTAGTTATAGATGTTTTCCAAGCACCCAAGGGTAACCTAGTTCTATGTTCTCCTAATGATTTTTGGTTATAACTTGAGGATTTTGATGAGTATTCCTTTGAGAAATTGGATTTATTCTATGAAGAATATTATGAACCATTGTTGTTCTCAAATCTTGATAAGGGTAAGGACGTTTCTTTCCTGAAGCAGGATACTTGTGACAAGGTTTTCCAATTTCCTTTGATTACTTTACCTCATTATGTCACTAAGGATACAGTTGGGGAACATGTCTCTTGTCTCAATTTTTATCTAGGGAGAATATTTCTATTAGAATTAAAGGGTAGGTTAAATACCTTAAGAAGAAGTTTATTATCTTATTCTTTCAACTTTCCCTTAAGAAATTGCTAGTCGCCTCTACATTCTTGTTCGTCCCTTCTCATACTTTGGGGGTTGAGGACGTCCAAGGTAATAAACCTTTAGACTCTTTGAGTCAGTCTTTTGAGCCTTTGATCTTTCACGATCCCTTTCTGAGATGGATTGAGCACTTTCCTAGAAGTGTAACTTGGCATAATTTTGTCCCTCCCTCCCACCTCCATGAGCCAGACTTTACGATTTACTATGATATTATGCATGTTCTAACTCATGTTATTTTTGTGCTTGACTTGTCATTATATTGGTTTATGACAAGTATTATGAGGTATTTCTATGATGGTTTCATTGGTTATATGACTACACCTAGCATTCAACCAACACATAAGCAAAGGTAGGTAGGCATGTGCATCCATTGTACATACCATTGCATATCATTCGAGTATAGTTATAATTGAAGTTACATATTTTCTTTACTCCATTTGTATATATGTATGTTGATAATCATATGCTAGACTAGAGATGCTTTTATCATATATGGACAAGGGGTGATATCACCACCCTAGAGATTACTAATATCTTTTGTTGAGATTTAGCAGGCACAAGTCATACCAGAGATGTTGAGGTTCTCATGCCCTCTACGGTGAGCACATGTCCCCGAGTTGGAGCCATATGTTATCCCCTAGACTAGGGATAACTAAGGAGATCACATATTGAGGCCCATAGGTCCTAGAAATGGAGTACCGAGATCCAGATGACTTGAGCATAGCCCTGGAGGGCCCCTCTTTTCTTTAGTGAAGTCCACATATCACCAACAACAGTATCCATCACACCAGCTTGGTCTTGAAGTAGTGGTGAGTCTTGCTCCATGAGGTAATGATTCCGGATATCATGGTATGTATCACTCAGATTTTTGAAGCACTTGAATATGTTGTATTGAGTCCTTCTTCATTTCATGACGTTTTCTTGGAAATTATGCTCTTTGACTAGTTCATACCTAGAAAGGTGACATGGTTCCCTAGTAAGTTGATTTCCCTTTAGGATGGGTTGCTACTAGGTGGATTTGTGAAAAGTCATCATTTTTTCCCTCCATACTTACCACTTTCCATATTTATTCCTTCCATATCCCCTATCCTTGTTTGGGCATTGGGATTGGCTATGCTAGGAAGGGTTGTACCTTACCTTGTGGGAAGAAGGGGCTAAAGGCCCAGAGGGTAAGAGTAGCTAGAAAGAGTTAAAATCCAATTTTGAAAAATTCGAGATGATTTGCCCATAGATCCTTGAGAAAGCAGTGAAAATATTCTCAGTAAAAAAGGGGACCCAGAAGATAACATAAACACTCAAGGTAATAGTTGATGGATAGGAGGTCTCATCACGAACCGACATATTATGACCATGGGCATGTAGAGGTATGACACTACCACCTATCTAGTCACCAAACCAGAGTAGTGGCATAGCCTAGAGAAAGGGGGTATCATCACGAGCCAACCTTCTCATTTTTGTGAAATGTTTTTGGATAATGTTTCCATCTCTGGTCATCAAGCCAGGATAGTGGCCCTCAACTATTTCCTTGAAGCAAAAGAGAAAAATATAAAAATAAATAAAGATAGGAATAAAAGGAAATGAATGGGCTAGGAAACAATTGCATTCATGACAAGGTGCAACTCATCTTCCACAAAGGCACCCACAAGTAAGACTTTACATTTCCTTGTTATCACATGCACCCCATGCCACCTCATACACTTACATGACTTGGACTAGAATTCACCTGGGAAACACCCCAAACTTAAGAGAGGTTAGCCCAATAGGACACCCTGACACCCTCTCCAAACCTAACTTGTCAAATTACATAACATCTTTGAGAATTTGTTTGGGGTTAAGGGGGGTTTGATGCACATGTTCAAGTATTTTAATTATTAGATGTGATTTACATGTTATGATCCTTGTGACCTGTGAACCCCTGGAGGGTGTACTTATTGTTACTATAGGACCTTGCTTGATGGACAGATTCACATGAGGGAATGATTAGATTGTACCTTCATGGGGGATACAATCCCATAGATGGATGTTGAAGCCCCAGCTAGGGGTAAGAAGATATTGAAGGTTTGCATTAGATGAAGGAAGGGCATTGCCTTTCGAGGCACTCTATCAAGCCTAGATGGACGAGTTCCACCCCTCTTCACTTGGGAGATGGCCTTGGAAGGCCTAAAGACCACCCACCTAGCCCATGGCGTCATCATTTGGGGGTTTTGGTTTCATGGAGGTGATGTTATAGTGAAAGAAGGGTGTTCGGCACAATGTTTGGTAGTTAGCAGTGTGATTACGCCTTGGAGGGGCCAACGTTCCACTTTTCAAGATTGGAAGTCCCTCATTGGAGCTCAATGTCACCCTAGAAAGGGAATGATGTCACCCTACTAGGGTTTATTCATGTAATTTTGTTTAATTTTGTAAATTAGGGAAAATTGATCAGGTTGAACCTGAAATTATGAATTGAAATTAATTTTAGGGTAAATTTTGTATAAATAAACAAAAAGTGACATTCATTTTCAACATAACTTGTCACTTGAGGAAAAGAGGTCTGAAATTTTCACCCTATTAGGGTTATTGGCTGAAATAGTGAGGTGCTACTCTTGTTGGGGGTTTGTTTTAGCACTTGGATAAAAAAAATTAAGTTTTATGGTGGTCTTGCATGGTATATTCATGATTATTCTTGGTGCAAGTAAGTAAAATATGCATTTTGTCATCTATTGAATGGTTAATGGTATGGTTTTATTTGCTCATACAAGATTATGAAATTGCATGGTGTATTTAATGCTTGAAGTAAGAAACTTAAAGTGCTAACTTTCTTACTTTTTATTTGCCTAGCTTCATAAATTGATTTAGTAACTAGTGAAACCCTAGGGCCTTAAAGTTATAGCTCTCTAGAGGTTTACACTTAATTATTATGAAAATTACTTATATCCATAAAAAATCTAAGGAGGAGAAGGCACTAGGGCCTGTTGAGCACTCAACACACCCTAAAAATTCTATTTCAAATTTTACTTTTTGGGTACCACTTAATCTTTTGATGTTGTCTAATTCTGCTTAAGTATGAAAATTGTTGCCTTCGCTTATCATCTTTTGTTTTCATTTTAATCCTTTAAAGTCTACTTGAGCTTGTTAAGATCATCGTAACCTTAAAAAGACTAACATTTTATTAAAGAATTGACAGTCAAAACTTTCCCTGACACACGTAAGAAATTTGGCATCGGGAAGAATTAAAGAGGACCAAAGTAGCCGAGCCCCGATCTTCACCGCCGTCAGCAGACGAGAGTTTTAACTACGCAACAGACATCGCGCAAGAATATCACCGATCATTGATTCCCATCGGTGTCGGTAAGGAATGAAAGAGTAAATGTCACGCAAGTAAAGGAATGGTATCGTCGATCCCCGACTCCCGAAATGTTTTCGGTGTCCGATATTTTACGAAGGTAATAGCCCGCTAAGAAACTACGTGCTCGAACTATCCCTGATCGTCGATCCTCGATACTTTTAGGCACTAGATGTTGTCTCAAGATGGCCCCAACAGAAAAATACATGAGGATATCACCAATTCCCGATCTACCCACAAAGAATGAGGATATCACCGATCCCCGATCTGTACACCGGAGAGACACGACGTGATAAGACGTTTTTATCCCTAAGATATGCTAGGTACAACGCATTCAAAATGTGAGTTAATTCATAGATTACGCATTAGTTGCTAATTCGTGCACAAATCAAGAGGGACCATTTAAGCCTATTGAAGAAATGCATTTCCCTCCGTGCCTCTACCATCAACCGAGTTAGAATTTATTTGCAGAGATCCGACGATAGTTTGTTTTGAATTGAGTTCATTATTCACATTAACTGATTGATACACAGAATAGGTTCATATGAGTCATTCTATTTGCATTAACTGATTGATACACAGAATAGGTTCATGTGATTCATTCTATTCGCATTAATAGATTATGAACCTTTTAATAGAGGTCTGGTATTATTCGCATTAATAGATTATCCGGATTGTTTAATATTCTTATGAGTCATTCTGTATGAACCTATTGTGAGTATTAAACAACAATCTTAGCCAGCATTACAGGTATGTATCGGCTTATGTGGTTTTACGTTCCATTTCATATGTTTCTAGCCAACGCTACTCTGTGTGCATGTTTAAAAGATTGTTTTAATTGTAGGAACAATGCCTCCGAAGAAACCCACCACAAAGAAATCCCCAAGAGTGACAAAGCCACAAGAACCAGAGGCGGGAGAAGGTTCCTCCATAGCATTTGCAAGGCAACTGGAATTCACTCCAAAATTAGTGCCCGCCATTAAGACAACCACCAAGAAGGTGTTCATCTATCCCTCGACCTTTGGAGACATAGAGGTGAACATTAGGGCCAAAACAACATTCCATATCTAGGAAGAATTGTTTAAGAAAATCAAGAAGTACCCCTCAAGTATACCCCGCACAATGATCCTAATACGAGAAGACTCAATGATGAAGTTATTTCGAATGTCCACAAGGCCTATTTGGACATGGTGGCGAACGGGACTCTTGAAATGGCTTATTGATCACACCGATGCATAGAGGTGTTTAATCAATGATGACAATGGAAGATGCGTTGGGGTTTTCCTCCCAGTAGAAGTCCATAATTACTACAAACTCAGGGAACCAGAGGAACATTTAAGAACTGATTTTTTTTTTAGTTTCTATCATAAGCATGAAACCAGCAATATTATAGCGTCTTGTGGAGAGAAGACAAAAAATTTACCAACCGGACCTCTAGCTGGTACCCAATAGCTAACCTGAGGGAGCTATATATATACCTAATAGCTCTGCTCTACAGATTTAATGGGGAGAAATATTTCTCCTGGTTTTTAGAGGCTTGGATGCCTCTAGCTTATACGGTTGTTATTTCAGGCACAAGCTTCAATTGGGGTTCCATCATCTCCAAAAATCTGAGCACTTGCATACGACAAGCTCAGACCCTAAAAGAGGGAAAAACCTCGTCCTTCTACATGGCCTCGTATCTATTGGATGTCATATGCACCAAGAACGTCTTTGTTGGACTGAACTTAAGTTGGCATCCCTCCAAGCTCCCAGTCCATGTATACTTCAGCATCTTGTGGGAAAAAAGGTACAAGAAGTCTTATTCTCTTATCTGTGATTGGTTTATTGCAAGCATTTATTCTTTGATGTTCAATAAAGAGTGTCCAAGGCTGTCGGATGAAGCAAAAAAGGTTGTATCAAAAGTAGGTCACTGGTATCTAGATGAGCATGAGACCTACATCAAGGTTTTCAGTGCCACAGGGGCACCCCATCTGTTACCCATATATATCCCCGATCGACTAGTATTAGGGGAAATTTTTTATCAGACCATTCTACAAGTCTATAATGCCACTTTAGTAAAGGACAAGAAGCGAGCCTTCATACTCTATGGGTTTCATATTGGCTCCTACATGGTCAAGGAAATTGCGTAGGCTAAGAAATAAGGGCTCATTGAATTATAATTATAATTCCAGACTGGCCATTTTTGCAAGAATGATCCTAAGGGTCTGGTCCTAAAACATGCATCGCAGGTATCATCCTATTGGCCTTATACCCATGACCATTTTGAAAATGAAATTTTCACCGAGAACGCCCAAGACTGGAATGAGGTGGCAGCAAGGATGGATGATCCTAAATCAAACAGATTCAAGTCCATGAGTTGGGAGGAGAAAGTTACATCCTTAGAGAAAACAACTCAAGAAATCCTCAGGAACTGAGAAGGAAGGGAAACATCTGAACCAGGCGAAGCAATGGGCTATCCACAAGAAGCCATCAAAGTGGTAGAAGTTTATCAAGAACCCCCAGTACAAATCAGGGATTCCCCTGAAGTTCACGTTGTACAGGGAATGGGGGGACTTATGTGGCAGTAGGCCCATCTGCTAATGAAACGGATGCAAAATAATCCAGAACTCATCATAACGCTCGGGATTCCAACCAATAGCCCAAAAGGAGGCATGGCAGAGCTAAACAAATCCAATTTAATAAACCTGGGTAACATCAACGGTTCAGAGCACCCAGAATCCACCTCATCACCGGCAAGACCGCTAGCAGGCAGAATGACTCAATCGGAGATAGGTCAGGTGTCAGTAGAAACACACGTGCCTAATTGTTTGAGCAAGATTATAAATATATATAGTGATGATGAGAGCCCAGAGTCATCTCACAACACCCCTGTGCATGTCTAAGAGGAAAAAGGGCCTGAGAATAATTCCCCCCCTGAGCCCAAAGTGAAAACAAAGGAACCCGACACATCGGAAACTGGAACAGATCTGAAGGACACGCAGGAAGGAGATGAGCCAAAGAAAGAATCCCCACGAAAGGAAATCAATGATTCTGCAGCCAATGAGTAAGCAGGTAACAAGTTTATGCCTAACGTCGTTATTTCTCTTAATACTCAGACCCCCAACGAGCGAAAGATAAGGGTCAGGCCTATGAGGCACAATGAGGAAGTTCAAGAGCCAAATCTTGAACAAGTATACACCACCGACAGCCTGGGAAACACGCTCACATGGGGTGATCAGCAGATACCAGAGCCGGTAGACGAGGTAGCAGATATCTATGCGATCTCCTACGATCAAAAGAGAAAGGCCAATGTTCAAAGGACTGTAAAGAAAAGAAGGATCATGTTGGATCACTCTATCTTGGTTACTACAGAGGATAACTTGATCAACACAACAGATGCTCGAACGTCTAAATTTATAGGCATGGGAAAGGCACTCTCTGATGCCACCCTAGATAGAGCCAAGAGGGACAAAAAGGAACTAGCCACCACCCTAAAGGAGCTCAAACACTTGCATCATTTGGCCGAATACTATAAAGGCACCACACAAACTGTTGTGTACCTAAAAGGTGAGCTCTAAGAATTTTACAACGAGTTCAAGAAAGAAAGACACCTTTTAAATACGAAAATAGATTAGTTCCAGGAGGCCACTCTCACGGCGCTCACAATATGCAAGGATATGGATCGATGGTATGAAAAGGAAGAGAAAGCGGTAGAAAGACTCGAGTACATTGAAGCAGTCCAGCAAGGTCGAGACAAAGAAGAACATGGCATTCGGATGGTAGGCAAAAGTAGTCTTAATCGCATGAAGCAATCAGCTGAGTACTGGGATAAGATGTCTCAGGACCCACACCAAGAAATCCAAGAGCAGTGGATCGGATGCAAGAAGCACTAGGATAAAATTAATAGAGAGATAAAGGATATCAGACTCCCTGAGTTCGGCACCCCCGACAACTTCGTCAACCTGAGCGACGTAGTCGAGTCACATGTCAGACAAGATTTTCTATGGACCGAAGAACTCGCAAATATGGCCGACACGAGACCAGGGAAAGTGTAACGATTTGCAGAACATCCAATCAGATCTCGAGCCATGCTCCAACAGTTGAACTCCAGTCTAATAAAGTACCGGGAGCATGAGATGGACATCAGGGGAATATATGCGGCTCCGATGGAACAACACAAATTTCCATGGGCCCAAACTTATGAAGAACTATTTATCAGATGGTATGAATACAAGAGAAGTCACCCTTTTCAAGAGATATCTCGAGTTGACTGTTAAAGAAATTGTTAGAAGATGATGCCACGTGGAAATTTTTTGTTTTGCTTAAACTGCACTTAGCTCTTAATTTCATTTAAACTTTACATTATAAATAAATACATCAACCAATTAGCAAAGGTGGATGGTTGTTGTAAGAACTCTTTCGTTTTTGGCTATTAAGAATTATTTTGAAGCTGCTATGAATTGAGAAGTCCTTCTGGACTAGAGACAAGCTATTTTCATCAAATGCGTGTGATTGGACTTGGAGAAGAACTACTTCCTATCCTGTTTCATGAATTATGCAGTAATGAGTAAGAAAAATTTATTATGTTGTCAAGTTATCTGGTGTAATGTTTTGATGTTCTTTGCTTTAATGATGAAGATGAATCGTTGTGTTATTATGTGATAAATGGTTATGGTAGATGAATTATTTTGCTTGCCATTATCTTATTAAGTATGTGATTTCTTTCTAATAATTAGTTTTCTTAGACAGTAATTGGATGCTCACATGGTTAATGTATTATTACTAGGGTTGTGGTATAGAATCATTGTCTGCATGTTTGAGCAGCGGGTTATCCCAAGCTTAGCCTCTTCCCCAGTAGTTAAAAATTAATCATATTTGTTGTCATGTTGGTTTATACTAGCTTGCATCTCTCATACCAGTCTCACCCAAGAGAAAATATAGAAGAGGACAGTCCTAACTGAAGGAAGATCCTTCACAAGAAAACACAAAGCCCATCGATAATTTGGTCGGATCGCAAGATCTAGAGAACCATTCCAATATTAAACGTTGCAGAGTCTGATTAGGCCTCAGTGGAGGGTTTGGTTCCTACTATTGAAGCAAGGGATTTAAGACCCGTCAACAAAATTAGCACTAGAAGGAGGGCCTGAGAATGAATGGTTGAATACATACTTTTCATAGTACTTCAAACAGCCTATAGATGCAAGACAACCCACATGCATGACTAGTCATTCCGAAGACAGCCCATACAAGTTGAGTACTCCTGAAACGAGTAACTCACCACAGCCTGAGGAAGAACCTTTTCACTGTGAAATACCTTATGCTCTTCCTCACGAGGAAGTAAATCAATTCAGAAGAATCACAAGAGAATACGCCCAAAAGATCAGTGTGTTGTCCTTAGCTTCGATACTTCCTCAAAGAAAATAACAAAGCAGACCAGTGATTAGCACTACCGATGAAGTTTTTTTGCATTCGGTAGAAGACTTAATAGATTTCGTGATCACCTAAATCCAAGATCCTCTTGTTTTGATACTCGAAACACCAGCTGGTGACGTCTTTGAACCAGGCAATTTTTCGAAAGAGGGGGAATTTAACTCATAATTTGAAGATATGGAAGGCAATAACGACCATGATGGAGAAAGGGGAAACCCACCTCACAACAACCAATCGTGGTTGGCTAGAGACACTCTGGCCCTCCCGGGAGCAGTTCATAATCTTCCCCGATATCCAGAGAAATTACTTCCTAAGTTTGACCCAGAAACCTCAGGATTACCTAAAGATCATATCAAGAAATTTATACTAGCAATCAGACTTATGAACATCCATCATGAAGACGTAGTTTGCAGTCTTTTCCCCTACACTTTTGAGAATTCGGCCTCCACATGGTATTTTAACCTACCTGTAGGATCTATAACTAGCTGGACAAAGTTCCAGAAAGATTTTCTAGATAAATTTGCAGAAGAGACTACTACAGGAGCTTTGATGGTTGAATTGTTTGCAGCCACCATAAGTTCCAAAGATAAGGTTAAGGATTTCAATCAAAGATTCACAACCATATTAAACAAATTCTAGCCCGAAGCCAAACCAACTCAGGAGTTGCAAATCGAATTTTATGCTAATGCTCTCCCGGCTTCTATTTTCATGTTTATGAAGAGGGATGCCAAATGAACCTTAGCTGATAATTTTGAAGAAGATGTTCCAGATAAAAGGGTGTAAAGAAGGCCAGGTCTCTTTAGTTAAGAAAGAAGTTTAACCTCCTCCCAGGAGGGGACTCCTTTTGACTAGACCACCAGGGAAACAAGTAGAACAGACTCCAGACAAAGGTAATGGAGACATAGAAGATTTACAATGCATGGTTAGGAAATTATCAAACGAGATCATAGACATGAAAATAAGTGTAGGGGAAGGAAACCCAAGCCCAAGGCCCTATAAGCCTTTATTTAAAAGGAACCCACCGTTCAAATCAATTAAACCTCCCCCAGCTAAATTGAATATCGATCTAGGGAATGTCACATCTGATTCTTTATGTACTTATCACCAGGAAAACCACTCTGAAAGGAACTACCCTCAATGGGTGAATGCCATGAATTTTTTGGTCAATCGGTTTCTAGACAAAGTCCCCCTAACCGAACAGCCAAGCAGCTCAGTTATGAATATTACTAACCAGGAAGAGATTGACCCACCAGAAGATACAACCATGTTGATCTGGGACCCTGACCTAATCATCCCTTCCGATGATCTATTTGAGTCTCAAGGACCACCCGCAAAAGTATCGGTTGTGCAAACAAGGAGTAAGGGCCCACCTATCTCAAAAGATCATCCTATTACCCAAACTTCGAGGAGTAAGACAACTCCCGATCACCCGAAAGCACCTTTTGTTTCAAAAGAGAACCCTATTAGCATTGATACCCAAGGATCCCCCAAACTAGAGTATAACGTAGTTGAAGATCTGAAGAAATTGAAGGCCAACATATCAGTTATGGATATATGTAGGATCCCTCAGCAAAAGGATTTCTTGTTGCAGGCTTTGAGATCGGTAGAAAACTCTACAACAAGCAATGAGCAGCAAAAAAATTTAACTTCCACAAAGCTAGTAAGTAAACTAGTTGTAAACACTTGCTCGGAAGATAAGAAGGGAAAACCTTTTGTCCCACCTTTCCTTTTAACGTTTGAATTTTTCAAAAGGAACCTCCACAATTGTTTGGTAGATTCAGGAGAATCCTCCAATGTTATGCCTTTGTCTATATACAAAAAAATAAATGCAGTTCCTCTCAAGAGTGATAAACATGTAATACAACTAGATAGGACCCAGGTCAGATTCATGGGAGAACTCAGAGATGTGATGATCAGGATAGCAACACATCCTAAGTTTGTGCAAGTAATTGACATCATTATAGTAGACATCCCAGAGGCTTATGGATTATTGTTGAGCCGATATTGGTCTAAGAAATTGAATGGATATTTCAGTACAGACTGGGCACACCTTTGGTTACCATTGAAGGGGAATAAGGATATGATTAGAATCGATAGGGAAAGATATCTGAAACATACTATCACTGACCTAGAAACCTTGAACGAACCCTCATCGATAGATTTCCCTGTGTTGGGCAATTATTCCTGTGATTCCTATTTCAGGAACTTCTCACCTCTTCCATCTCATGTCCCTCTCACCCAGAACTCTGAAATGGCTTTTCAAGACAGATTGTCGATACAGACAGAGGAAAACCTCTTCTATCAAGAACCTATGCTAGAAACCACCGGACAAAAGGTAGGAGAGAAAGAAAGTAATAGGGAGGAAGAAACAAGTAACTTTCGCTCATAGATATGGATTATATACTTTGATGGATTTAAATCACAGGAAGGATCTGGAGCGGGATGCATCCTTATTGATCCAAAAGGTAAACGTCATTTTCTATCCTATAAAATAGAATTTGAATGCACAAACAACCTGTCGAGTATGAAGCTCTAGTACAAGGGTTAAATAAAGCCATAGATTTAAACGTCAAAGAATTGAAGGTTTTTGGGGACTCGGAGATTATCGTTAGAAAAGGAATACTATACATTGCAATTCCCCACACCTAAAGAATTATCAACATGAAGTGCATAGGTTAGTAGAGCATTTTGAAGCCTTGAATATTACAACAATCCCCAGAGAAAAGAATATCCTTATTGATTCCTTGGCCATAGTTGCTTCAAGACTATCACCTCTAGAGGATTATGAAGCCTCCTGATTCACCGTGGAACTACTCTACAAACCATCGATGCCCAACAATATTTCTAATTGGAAATTCTTTGAAGGAGATGAGAAGACCATAAACTTTCTATCTAACTAAGATAATTTCAAAGACTTAGCTATTGATGATGAAATTTTCCAGGAGTAATCAACCGAAATTGATCCTCAGACAGGTAAGCTAACAGACAAATCGAAGTCTCACACAATCCCGAAAGGAATAGCCAACCTAGAGAACCTTTTTGACTTGAAGGAACGGTTTAAGGTGCCTAAAAATGCAAAGACTTGTAGCTCTTGTCCCCTACATGAAACTGTAAATATTGGAACCTTGGAAAACCCAAAGAATGTGAATCTCAGCAAGACTCTGTCTAAATAGGAAAGAAAGGCATATCTCAAACTCTTAAGACAATATCAAGATGTATTTGCATGCTCCTACCGAGATATAAAAACTTATGACACCAGTATCATTCAGCCCACTATCCCGTTAAGACCCAAAGTGAAACCTTTCCAACAGAAGCTATGAAAGTACCACCCATCCTTGGAACCTCTCATGTATCAGGAATTAAAGAAACTTGTAGATGTCAAGATCATTTTCCAGGTTAGGCATTCCACGTGGGTAGAAAATCTTGTTCCAATGAGGAAAAAGTCGGGTGAAATCCGCCTATGCGTAGATTTTAGGAACCTCAACAAAACTTCAGAAAAGGACAATTAACCATTCCCACTGATGAAACAACTCTTGTAGACCGTGTCTGTATCAGAGGTTTTCTCTCTACTAGACGGTTTCTCGGGTTACAACTAAGTCCTGGTTTCGGAGGAAGATCGTTTAAAAACCACCTTTCGAACCAAGTGGGGAACCTTCTCTTATAAACGCATGTATGTCAGGTTAATTAACAAAGGAGAAACCTTCCAAAGGTCCATGGATGTGTGGTAGTGTATCTAGATGACATGACAGTGTATTCAAAGAATAGAGAAGAGCACATCCAACACTTAGCTCATATTTTCGAAAGGTGTAGAAAGTATGGTATATCCTTAAACCCTAAGAAAACTATCGTCGGTGTCGAGGAATGTAAGTTGTTGGGTCACATTATATCTCAACCAAGCATTCATATAGACCCAGAAAGGATTAAGGCCATAGCTCAACTCCCCTTACCCCATAACAAGAAATCTATGTAGTCCTTTTTCGAGCAAATTAATTTTGTGAGGAAGTTCACTCCCGATTTCGTAGAAATCATCAAACCGTTACAAAATATGATTCACAAGGATGTCGAATTTAAGTGGGATGACGAGAAAAAAGATGCCTTCAACAACATCGAAGATGCTATATCTCGGGCCCCGCAGTTTCGAAGTCCCGATTTCAATAGAGACTTCTCCCTTTATACTTTCGCCTCCGACCAATCATTAGCTGCAGTTTTGAATCAAAAGGATGATGAAAATAGCAAGGCCCCAGTGTCATTCATGAGAACTAATCTTCAAGGAGTTAAGATCAACTACCCTGCTATAGACAAGCAATCCTATGTGTTATATAAGGTAGTAAAACATTTCAGGTCTTACATTCTCAAGAACCACACTAAAGTGATTGTGTTGCACCCTGCAATTTGATCCTTGTTTACCCAGCAAAAAATGGGGGAAAGAAGAGGGAACTGGATGACAGTAGTCCTGGAATTTGATCTAGATATAAAACCTTCCAAACTAGTAAAAGGACAAGGGTTATGCAGGCTTGCAGTCGAAGCCCAAGACCAAGTAAATGAATATTTTGGATGGGAGAATGAAATGGAATTATGGTGTGGTGAAGCTTCATACATTTCCCCGGGGCTACAGTCTTGGTATGACAATTTGACCTATCTCCTATACCATGGAACTTGCCCGAAAAATCTCAATCCTAAGGAAAGGAGAGCTCTCAGATTGAAATCTGTGCAATATCGCCTCATAAATTCGGTACTCTTTCGGGTTAACTATGATGGGGTACTATTAAGATGTCTCAAACGTGAAGACACAGACAAAGTGTTGAAGGAGCTCCATGATGGCCCTGTCGGTGGACATTTTGCAAGAAACACCACCGCACATAAGATATTGAGAGTTGACTATTATTGGCCCACTTTGTTCAAGGACACTCACACCCATGCTAGAAGCTGTAAAAACTACCAAATAAGCATCGGCAGAGAAAAGAGAGTAGCAGTCCCACTCCAACCAGTGACTGTCTCTAGGCCTTTTGAGCAATGGGGGTTAGATATCATAGGAGATATTACACCCAGTTCTTCAAAACAACATAAGTATATACTTACTGCCACTGGTTATTTCACGAAATGGACAGAGGCCATCTCTCTGACTCATGTGAATGAGAAGGTGGTAATCCAATTCATAGAGCAACAACTAATCACAAGGTTTGATGTCCCTTCTATCCTAGTTTTTGATAATGCAACCTATTTTTCTTCTACCCTATTGACAGATTTTTCCTTGGACAAAGGAATCATAATTAGGTACTCTACAAATTATTATCCATAGGGAAACAAGGTGGCAGAATCAACTAATAAGAACCTAGTGATAATACTAAAGAAGACGGTTGCAGAAAACCAAAGAAATTGGCATAATCTACTCCATAACACTCTATGGGTTGATCGAGTCATATCCAAGGAAGCTATAGGAAATTCTCTGTACTTTCTGTTATATGGATAGGAGGCCATTCTCCCGAACGAGATTTATCTTCCATCTCTTCAACTAGCCCAAAATTCTGGAGGACAACCTTCATCAGTCATACAACAACGAATTGACACTTTGATCATGCTAGAAGAAGAAAGGGAAAAAGCTAAATCAAAGTTCATGGGCAATCAGATTCTTGATGACACTAACCACTCTGCAATCAGATTCTTGATGAACAAACCAGTCACTACTGGTAGAATCACCCGATGGCTTTTGCTTCTTCAAGAATTCAACATCACCAT
>SNQJ01S0051366.1:10830-53676 GCA_010110895.2 Picea sitchensis
CTAGAGGATGATTCGGTGGTGAAAGATTCCACCTATCTTGTCCCAAGCTTGGTCTCATAGATGAAATACTCTCCCACACCATTCTAGTTCGAGATCTACTCAGTTGCAGGAGGATTCTACATTGGTTTCAGGTGCAGATAGAGAGAGGGCACACCAATTGAGGGATTCCAGCAAGAGGGGTGCACCATCTTTGGAGAGAGATTCGTTGTAGGATATTGACAGGGATATTGAGGATTCTATCACTTGGGTTTTCATTGCAGGGAATTGGACATCAGATCTAGTTCTTTCTGAGATAGTTTTATGGCTCAAATTATTTCTTGAGCAGTGGGGCGAATTGAAGAGAAGGAGGGCATTTTTGAGATCTAGATCTAGTCCATTTGGAGGGGCTACACATCAGATCTGACCCTGAGACTTCACCTAGTGACTTGCAGTGTCCCAATCTATATTTCTGGAGATTTTCAGAGCATTTGGAGGCCTCGTTTAGCAGGGCCGAATTATCTAGGGTTTTAGTCATCCAGTGGGGCGCACCATTCAGTGGGGAATTTCATATCTACAGAGATTGAGAGGGATCTTGGATATTCAGTCACCTGGGTTGTTCTTACCATCACTCAATCAATCAGTTGGAATATTTCTTAGGGTGATTGGACACTTTTGGTAGTAGGGCCGAGTTATTGAGGGTTTGAGCCTTCTATTGGAGCGTGGCATTCTTCAGTTGGAGAGTTTGGCATTTCAAATTTGCTTGTATTGAGCTTCATTTCTTATTCAACATTTGGAGGCATATTTTGTATTAGTGGGAGCATTTTGTAGAAACTCTTATCTATTGTCTATCTTCTTGGCCATCTGTTGAGAATTCCAAATCGACATCTTCATTGTAGCAGGTTTCTTTATTTTATGAATAAAGAAGAATTGAGATGTTTTGTCTTGTCTATCTTATTGCATATGGTTGAGGTATGTTCCATGGTTGCCTATTCTTTTTATTTGTTATAAATATTCATATAAACACACCTAAACAACTAATTCAGCAAAGTGTTTGACGAAATACCTCACTCAGAAAAAGTTTTAAAAAGACACCAAAACCATGATGATCCTTGCATAATGGCTTGGGATCATTACAATTGATTATAAGCGTGCCTACCATCCACAGTTGCATTAATTATGTGCACTCTTATGCCCATACCTCCTATAATAGAATATTCTTATAGGTTATGGACTGTAGTTCTTGGTGTGGAAATTAAGCATGAACAATTTCTCCTCAAGTGAGGATCTCCACACTCCCAACACTTGAAATGTTCTTTGGGGATGTCCCCAACATTCTTGACTCCCAGGTTAACTATTCTACCTCCCCCTTGATCACTCAGGGTGTTGGAATGATAGTCATTCTTTTGGAAGCCTTTGGCCATATTCCAGAAGGGGGTTTGTTGGAAATCTTTTTTTCGTTGATTCATTCTATCATGTTTCTTGTCCTTCCATGACTTGGGAATTTTAGACCTCTATTTGTACTGATCATAGCACATACAAGAATTTATAAACACTTTGTTTAAAGTCTTGGGATTTTCAAATTCAATTCTGTCTTTGTATGACTTTGGTAGACATATTAAGAGTCGTTGTATCTTTACCTTATCTTCCTTGATGTATGGTACAAATCTCAATAGTTCTATAAATTTATTTATCATATCATCCATGGTCATTTCTTTGAGTCTTAATTTGTAAAATTCCTTAGTCTTTCTTTTGTAATATCTTTTTGGCAAATATTGATTCTTGAAATATTTCTTAATATCTTACCATTCCATTTGTTTCTCTTTCAATCCCTTAGCCAATTTCAGTTGTTGCCACCAGATATTACTAGATTAATTGTAAATCTAGAAGTATTTCTTTATATATAGTAGTCATGCTTCAGCCTCGTCACCCATCCTTGATTCTTCGTCAAAGGTGGATGGTTTTATTTTCTTGAATTCACCTTCCAGGTGATCTACTTGTTTTATTTTTCTTCCTGTAGTTGTTTTGTTTCTTCACATGTGTGTGTCTTCGGATCAATTGTTCTCATTTTCTGCTTCATGACAAAAGTTTTTAGAGGACCTTTTTCTGACTTATTCCTCATTTTCATTGTCATTTGGGCTCTTCTTTGTTACTATATGATGCAACAACATTTCATTTATTTCTAACTGGTCTTCCTATTCCTTTTTCATCTTTTCTTTATCTTCTTTAAACACTTTTAGTTCCATGATGAGGCTCTTCATTGTTTCCAAAACCTAGGTGGTTGAACTTCCTTCGTTGTTATGCCCTGGTTCTTTAGGAATTCCTTGATCAGGATTCTCTTCACGTCTTATTCTTCTTCATTTTGTGATGACATTATCACAACATACCAACAATATTTTTGTTTGTAACAATAAACATATTTGTTAGTTTTTCTTCAATAGAAAATAAAAACTTAAAATAATTTGTCCTTTCCCTGAGGTCCAAGTGTTGTAACCTTTAACTCTAATACCATATGTAATGTACCCCAAATTTCCTAAAACAAAAAAAAAAATGTTACGGAGCATTAAAGTTCCTTGATTCTTCAAAATTTGAGTGCGACAAAAAGATAATCCATTAAAATATCTTTATTCCTTTATTGTATGCATAGTAGATTTATCGTCACTATTGGTTTAGAATAATACACTTATTTGTAATTAAGACAATTGTGGCCAGGGATATCATAGCCCTTAGAATAACTACCATGTCTATGTCAAGACATGCTATCTAAAATACAATGCATAATAAACTATAGACTATAGACTATCATATAGTCTATCCATAACATTAGCACTAACCATAATGATATACATCACTTACCGTATAGACTATCGTATGGATACCATAAAACTAACACTACCCATATCAACCACACTTAGGCAACCAAGCCCAATGAAGGCTTTCCATGTCATCGAATTCACATGGAAAAGGTAATGGTGTGTACCTACTGCATTTACTCCTCTAATGAAGGCCTCGAGGTAACATGCGTTCATTTTTTTCCCCCTTTGGTCCTATAACAAGTTTTGTCTCTACATTTGAAACATGACCGATGCACTTTGATGAGGTTTGACTCTGGTGCGCTATGAGGAAAAAAACAATTCATACCCAGGGTTCCTTATACGCCAAGGTGAGTAACGTTTTCATTGTTTAAGAACGATATGAGAAATATTTTGTGATGTGCTCTACGTTTGATGAAAATGTAATTAGTTGAGCTCAAAATAAGAGGCCTCATGGTTTTCTTTCTATGTTTGGGATTGGACAGTTGTTCCCATATGCATTTGCTACCTAGAATTTCCATCGGGTTTATGGTTTTGAGTTTGGAGAGTTATTGGGTTTCCCTCTTGGTTTATTGTTAGGCTTATAATCTATACTCATGGGTCCTTTCCCAGTCGGAATGTGGCTCGTAACATTTTAATGTTAAACCCTATGCATTTTATTGTACTCACCATTGTATTAATATTATTCTTACTCTATGGGATTTTCCCAGAGATCCCGATACTTTCTATGTGGGTTGGTGTTATCAGACTTGTCTGTTGTTTCTCCTTCGTAATGGATTTTCATAATTTGCACTCTGTATTTACATGGAAATATTAAGCCTCTATGGGGAGTTCAAATTTTACCCTCTGTATAATTTCAAATAGCATTATTAACCCTCTGTGGGAATTCGTAATTAAAACTATGTGTATCTAAACAATAGGATTAACCCTTTGTGGGGATCTGTAATGAATCTCTATGTAAATATATTAACACTCTGTGAGAATTCGTAATTTACACTCTATGTATGTAAATAGAAGTATTAAACCTCTGTGGGGATTCATAATTACGCTCTATGTAATTATATGTAGTAGTATTAATCCTCTATGGGAATTCGTAAAATTATGTTATGTGTAATTATATGTAGTAGTATTAATCCTATGTGGGAATTCGTAGAATTACGCTTTGTCTACTGGTTTTCATATTTATTTTGGGTGCATATAATTAGCAATATAAGCAAGGTTTTAATCATTTGAAATGACACGTGCTTGTACCCTCTAGTTATAAAACGATTTCTCTTCCAAGAGGGATTGGGTTCTTATTGTTACTGTAATGTTATTTAATTGTAGTGATTCAATGAGAACAAAAAATAGGTCACATCCTATGCGCCTCTTATGAATTCTCATTGATTTAATACTTCCTCACTGTGATCATTACCCAAATCGGGAATTCTACTGTGTGGTTTCTGGAAAAGAATGGAAGTATTTGTTTAAACACTAACCTTTTCCATAGTCGATTCCTTTCGTGTATTGGTCCTAAACACGGGGTTGGAGAAATATTAATGTGTACTTCTTGTTTTCTTAATCTATACATAGTCTATCTTGTAGTTATTTACTTTCACTTTCTTTGTTTTATGAGTAAAGTTTTATGCATGGATACGTGAAATTAATGATGGGGCCCTTTTCTGTTTTGTTAGGGTACCCATCAGCCGATTTTGGGTCCACTAATCCTCTTCATGGATCGTAGACAAATTTTCTCACAAGAGCAAGTGGTGATTTGGTTCTTCGCCAGACTGAAGCTAAGCATTTTCCTTGACTTATTATTATTGATTAATTTCCATGGAATTAAAATATTAGCACAATTTACTAAACTCCCCTTTTACTTCCTTTGCAGGTTGTGCAAGTTGGTGAAGTCGGATGAAGGAATCATCTTACTCGAAAGGTATTCGAGTTCCATGTGCTTGCACACATTAACTTCGGTTATAATCAAATTTTGTGTATACTTTCTTAGAACTTTGTTTACAGTATAAGACGTTGTGGAGTTTGGATTATGGAACTCCAACTGTAATATTTTGAATAGTGATTTATTGAATACAAACGTTGATTTTATAAGATACTTCGAGTTCATCACTATATTTCTATGGTAATTAAAAATGTATTCGAACTGTTATTCGTTTTGTCTATTATCTATGGTATTTGTTTATGTACATATTTAAATGGAAATTCGATATAATCCAATGGTCAATAGGAACATAACAAATAGTCCTATCATTTCTTTATGCATGAGAACATACATATATATATATATATATATATATATAATTGATTATACATGTACACCCATATTTAATGGCTAATAGGAGCATAAAATAGTTCTTCCATTTCTTTATGTCTGAACAGACACACACACACACACATATACCATCATAACATTTCAATTAAACCATATAATTTCATTCCACTATAATAATCCACCATATTCCTAAAAATTAATAATCAAAAGCATAACATTGACAAGGATTAAAAGTCAAGATACATATTTGAAACCTAATGTTGGAATCCAAATGGAACAACCACGTTCCACCCAACCATAGAACAGAACAACCAAGTCCACGTTCCCTGTTCACCCCCTAGCCTGACCATGAGTCCATAAGGGAAAACTGAATGATCCTCCTTAGCTATAGTCACCATCCACAGATTAGAAATTCCTTTGCCTCACACTCACATTTCTCATAACAACAAATATTTTTCCTTTATCCAACATACTAAGTAACGACATGCCTCCTCCATATATTTTTTTATATGCATCTTGTGCCTAGGTATTTTGTCCCCTCCTAGCGAAATTCACATCTTTACAAATCCTTGATTTTTAGGGGCTGCTAGTGGTAAAATTCCACATTTTCCACTTGTAAAAATCAGCCTTGAGGTAACTCAAACCTCTTCCCCACTCATGGAGTCATGGTAATCTATTTTTAGCCTGGTTGTTCCATTTGTCTTCCAACATTTAATTTATAAAATGTTTGTGTTTCACATGTGTCAAAAATAAAAGAGGTTAGTTGGGAAAGTCAAATCTTTGCCCAATAGTCATCAAATAATTAATTACAATAATAAAAATTCCCAATTTGGATTTTCCATAAATGACAAATAATTTCCAAATCTGAATTTTCCAAAAATGGAAATTTATTTCAAAGTTCACTTAGAATTTAATATTCTAAAATTTGAGGATATTACAGGTTTTATGATTCCTTGTATTGTTCTTGTTGTATTATTTTCAATCTTTTAGAAAAAAGACTTTTCATAACAGTTCAATATCACTTTATGCCTCTCTAACCAGTCCATGTTGATAATTATGTCATACAACCCTAAAGGTAATACTTTCATATTAAAATTTTCTTCTGACCACTTACACTGAGTTCACAATAATAAACAAATTATGTTATCTTTCTTTTTGTTCATGTTTCTAACTGTAATAACAAATATTTAGCAATAAAAATTAGACTAGCTCCTGGATCAATTAGTGTAGAGACATTGTTGCTATAAATTTTACCTTCAATTTCCACAATGTTGGATTGATGATATTCTTGCTTTCCATCCAAATTTGCATTGATATTATGTGTTCTTCTGCCAATATGTACAACTGTTGAAGCTTGTTGAAGATTTTGGACTCAAGTCCTTGATTGTGTGTTTGAGCGTGGACAATTTCTCCGTAGGTGTGGTTCTCCACAATCCCAACATTTCAATGGTTCTCTGGGACAACCACCTACCTTCTTAAATCCCAAATTGATTGGTTTATTTCCCCCTTGAGTATGTTGAGTGTTAGAGGGATATTCCCTCGTTTGGAATCCTTTTGTCATGTTACGAAAAGGGGTCGGTTGGAAACCTTTCTTGCGCTTCTTTAATTTATCTTGATTCTTATATTTCCAATCATTAGGATTTTCTAATCTCTATTTATAGAATTGATAACACATTCGGGCCTTCCTAAATACCTCATTTAAAGAATTAGGATTATCAAATTCAATTTTCTCTTTATAAGACTCTGGTAGACAACTCAAGAACCTTTAAAGTTTTACATTATCTTCTTTGATATAGGCCACAAACCTTAACACATCTAAAAATTAATTAATTAGATCATCAACCATTTGTCCTAGTCGCAATTCATACAATTCCTTAGTCTTTCTTTCGTAGTAACTTTCTAATAGATATTGTTTCTTGAAATGCTTTTTCAATTTTGACCATTCCATCCGTTTTTCTTTCAGCCCCTTTGCTAGTTTTAGATCTTTCCACCAGATACTTTCTTTTCCTTTTAAGTTATAAATGGCCATTCTAACCTTAATATTACTAGAATAATTATAATTCCGAAAGTATTTCTTTATGTCTAGCGGCCAGGCTTCAACTTCCTCACCATTCTTTGATTTCGCATCAAACGTGGAGGGTTTTATCTTTTTGAATTCACCTTCCAAGTGATCCAATTGTTTTATCTTCTTTCTTGTAGATGCCTTGTTTTATGTCATGTATGTGTCCTCAAAAGAGTTGTCTTTTTCTTCTTTTTTTGACTAGAATCCTTTGAGGACGTTTTACCGACCTCCTCTTCCATCTCATTATTTCTTGGAATATTTTTTGTTGCTATGTTACGTAACAACATTTCATTTATTTATAGATGATCTTCTTGATCTTTATTCATCTTTTCATTATCAACTTTAAACACCTGCAATTCAAAAATAAGATTCCTCATCGTTTCCAATACTTGGTTGCCTGAACTTCCCTCATTGTGATGTTCTAGAGCTCTAGGGGGCTCTTGATGTATGTTTCCCTCAGGCCTAAGTGTTGTAACCAATATCTATGATACCATATGTAATGTACCCCAAAATTAGCTACATTTTTTTTATAGAGAGGAAACAACTATGAGTCTTCTCGTCAACTTCATTATAAGTTTGTCCAATGTTTCCAATCATTCGCTTCTTGAATGCTTTCAATCATTCACTGCTTGACTGTTTTCAATCATTCATTACTTGACACAACTCTTCATTTCAACTTAAAATTTTTATTTAAACTAAAACCAAAGAGAGGAATTTACTACTCACCCTATAATGGCACCCTTTCTTAACATTCTTACCTTATTCCTATGGTTCCATGAAAATTTTCTCCATATTAGTTTTATTCCTAAAATTATAAGAAAACCCTAATCATAACCTATAACATTTAAGCTATTCCATAGGGCATGTCCCATATCATTTTATGTTATGTTGTATAAGGAATGATCCATATTGAAATTTATTGCTAAGCTAGGAGAAAAATAACCTAGCCATCACGATGGATGGTGTCATACTAATCATATATGAATATAATGTCTTCCTCCCATGAAATTTATACAAGTCTAAACCTAGCCATTGTAAAGAATAGAGATAATAAGGTTCCTTTCAGGTCGTTGATCATGGGACCACCCGATAAAGGTATTTATACTTAGTTAGTATGCTTTCTCGACATATATGACACCAATCCTAAGGAGACCTTAGTCCTGCTAACCAGTAAGGTAATTGATACGGTGTAACGCTATGACATAGTGCATGACACGTTAGAATTGCACTTCAGAATTTAAAACCTGATGTTGGTTCTTTCTCGCACCAACCTGTATAACGACGAAAACCAGTTCTCTATTACACCACCCTACCACCCTATTTTTTCTAGATACAACTAGATGGAAGCTACAACTCCCTATGTTCAAGCACCCACTTGAAACTCTGAGGACAAAAATCCTCCCTAGCACCACCCTACCACCCTGAAATATAAATCTTTGCTTTTCATAAATTTATCACAGTGATACAATATTGATCAATGCCTTACCAGCCTCATCACTGTTCTGCTACACTACTCTTCTTTGCCTGTATCGGTGTCCTCATTCTCGCATATTCTTGAGATTTCTGATCTTTTGCTTTATGTCTGCATGCGCAACTCGACTTTCTCTCTCTCTCTCTCTCTCTCAGATATGCATCTATGTTCTATGTATTTCTTTTGTGCTTTATGCTCTATGTATTATTTACATTCTATGAGCTATGCCTCTTATGTGCATTTCATCTCATCCTCACATCACGCTTTCACCCACATGACTAACTATAAGAAAAAGAAACCATATCTTCTATATTATGTGTATATTTATCATGACAAGTTCTCTGCCAGATCATGCACCTCACTCTTCATTCTCTCTAGTGATCATGTTGAGTCTGTTATTCATCAGTGGTCATTATCCTGAGATTCTTTAGCTTCTCTGGCAGTTATTGTCTTCGACACTTTTCCATATGTCAATTGTATATATGATGAGTCTTCATCATACTGGTAGTTACCTTGAGACTCTTCAGTTCATCTGGAGATCACCCTAAAGCTCTTTGAATTCTCTAGCGGTTATGATCAATTTGTTCATTATCAGTGGGTGTTATCCTAAGATTCCTTGGTTTATCTATTAGTCAAAACTCTTTGTCTTCTCTATCAGTTATAGTCAATTGTCTTTGCCTTCTTTCTCTTCTAAGCCCCTTCCTTCACGTGACCACTGGCGGTGACCCAATTGCTTCTTCAAAAGGAGCTTCCCGATCTCGGTCTAGTGAGTGCTAGCTCTTTTTCATCATATGACATTGGGATATGAACTCCACGTGACCATGCGATTATAAGTGCATCCATAGGTCGATTGTTGGAAACCCACTTTTTGCCCTACAATCCACTACAAGCCTCCGCATGTTCTTTCTCCAAAACCGTGGTTTCGATTGCAGCCCATTCATGAAAAATTAAGACCTGAGCATGTTCTAGCCCTGCAATGCAACAAGACCATTGATATTACAATCTTGACAGTGATCCTGAAACAGACGGATCAGATTAGACGGTTCATCTCACGGAAACAAATCAATGGTCAGATTTGATCCTTACACTCACCCTTTCATTGTTCAATATGATGGCTAGGACTTAATTAAACATTGATATGGATGGATGTCGAAACATCTCCCTTCAAAACCTCTTAATTTAAACTTCTCAAAGTTACACTATCCTTCCTTTGTACTATGATCAACGATTGAGAATACACCCGAAGTGATATTTCAGATCGGATGACTCATGTTCTTGCTGACGTGGTCTGCCACATGTCCTTGTTGAGGTGGTCAACTGAAGTGGGTGAGACATGTAGGCAGTGTAGTGGAATGTGGAGGCAGAGAGCAGTAGTGGAGTGTGATGTTTAGTGGGTAGTGGACTGTGACGTCAGAGCGCAAAGGTGGTATGCATGAGTGGTTTGGTGGTTTACTCAGAGGGGGAGTCAGGTGGTAACTAGTAATGAGAGAGGGAGGTTCGAGTTAACAGAAAGGTGACACATATGAGGGTCATGTTAGAGATCAAATAATTCATTCTGAAATTTCTTTGAAAAATGATTCCTCATCTTGTGGAGGACTTTATACTACCTTCCCAAGCTCTAAAAACATATCTAAAAGTACCATTGGAAATATTAGGATTTCTTGATGTCAATCGACTATTCAAGCATGTAAAATGGGCTCTCGACGGCTCATACATTTGATTTTTCCCAAGGTAGTTTTCATTAAAAAACTGCACTTTCACTAGCCCACTGGTTTTCAAATATGCTAGTTATTCATTGAAAGATTTCCTTTCCACCATCTTAAGGGGTGGATTCAGAAAAAATAGCTAGTGAAAGCGCAAAAGAGTCCATAAACGTCTTCTTTCTGCTCAGATCATGATTTTTTAATTTCTGAACAAGTGGGAAAGGTGTTAAATGATCGATAATAATTAGGAGAAGCTAGAATATCTTTTTGATTAAGTTTTAAAGACATATGGTAAGGAAATAACACCAAATGGCATGATTTCTCTTGACAAAAATCGCCCAGTCATCAAAGACAGATTTCTAAATCTGTGATTTTCACCTACAGACTGCCAAATAATGCTTTAGCTATCAAATTCGACTTGTAATGATGAGATTAAATCTATTTGGTTAAATATTAGGTTATCTTATTGTATTAAGTTTTGTACTCTCTTTCCATATTTAGAAATCTAGATCCATGTTTATAGGATCTGAGATCTATTGTAAAAGATATAAATACCTATCATTTGATAGAAGAGGGGGTTCAATTTTGGATACATGAACTATACTATTTGTAACAGACTTTTCATAAGATAATACAGATCACAATTTTCTCTCTCTATTGATATCAGATTTCCATCCTTTATTATGTACTTTATTTCAAGCTTGTTTTAACTACTAAATGGATGTCATCTCATTAGTCAGTTCATAGGTTTGACTTAATAGTATTCTTCACTATATTATTTGACCCATCACATCTGTGGTTTTGGTTAATAAGTATAGATTTCTTCACCCATTTTTAAAGCTATTATCTGATTATTCATCCTTGAGAGAATTGGTTCATTTTATTATTCATTTTGACTATCTGGAGTCCATACTATAGTTGAGTTATCCCATTGATCCACACACACAAAAACACAAAAACAAGTTTACTTTAAGTTACCAAGCATCTTTGACCTACAACCTCAAAGAGTTTCTTGGAGTGATAACAAATTGGCATCTTTGCCAGGGAGAGGAGATTGAAGATCATCTTCCTTGGGAGACGACATAGATCCATCTTTGATGATAGACAAATCCTAGACATTATATTGGTTGTAATCATCTATCTGGTGACTCCATGAAGGACAGATTCAATGGTGACTTCGTTGTTCAGAAATTTGTTGGTGACTCCATGATTAATGACTCCACTGGGGAGGACCCGATTGACAGAAGATGAAAAGGTTAAATTTCAATCGCAGGTATCAATGCATTAGTTTGCTTCATGAAATTTTGTATTTATTTATCACCTCTTTCATACTTTTCCCTTCACATGTAAAGAGAATCATTTCATGTTTTGTATATTCAGAAAATCATCATTCTTCCTATATATACCCAACCTTAAAAAAATAAAACTTGCAGCTTGCTTGTACTATAGAAGTAGATTCAATAGCTTTACCTCAGCACATTCACAAAGATGAGTTCTACATTCCATTCCCTCTTGAATCCAACAACCCTTCTAACTTTGTGAACATTGAAATTGATTCTAAACCCTCTCAGATTTCAGAACCTTTTCACATTATTGATAAACTTTCTCATCAACCTATTAAATTTCATGATCAACCCACTGCCTTTCAAATTAAAATCAATATCAAGATGTTGAGGCCTTTGAGGCTGCCCTATTTCCTTCATCCTTACCCCCTTGACTATTTTGAATATCTTCCCTAGTTTTTTGGAGAGAACCCAGTTTCACTTGAGCGACACTTGGAATCCTTTAAGGATTTTATTGATCGGTTCGAGATTATTCATGAAGACATGATCATGAGATTTTTCTCTAAGTCATTGATCAAATATGTTTCAATATGGTTTAAGGGTCTAAGAGATAACTCCATTGGCTCTTGGATCAGATTCTCTAATGATTTTTCCAAGCATTGGGGTAAGAACAAATCATTGGATTCATACCTCGCTGATTTTTATGCTTTAAAGAGAGAGCAGGATGAAGCTTTGTATGTCTTCAACATAAGGTTCTATAGGATATATTATGACATACCTTTGGAGATCCAACACATGGAGATTGCTTCCATGGTTAACTATGTTATGGCTCAGTATTCAAAGCTTGTTCTTTTCCCGCTGGAAAGGAAATATTCATCATTAATGAGTATGTTTAAAGATGCTCAAGAGGTGGAGGAGAACATTTGTGCTTCTAGGAGGACTCGAGAGTAGGCTGACTTTAAAAATCTGCACCTACCTGAACCAACAGAATGTCAGTATGGCTCAGATTTTGAGCATGAAGGTTATGAGTGTGAAACAAAATTAGAACAACAACAAGCATGTGAGTTTATTTTAGAGTCAGATCTGAATTCTTTAATATTGGTAGAGTATTCTGAATACAAGTATGAATTTGGAGTTTATGATCAGTTTACAAACCAAAGTGAGCCTATGATAACTAATGATTACATAGGCTATTATATTTTCTTAGCTGATCCCAATCCATATCATGTAAACCCTGTTATGTTATCCTCTTGTGATCATTATTCTAAAGAAGAAGATTTAAATATTTGTGAAGATGAGCAGTTGTCCTTTAGTCAAAAGCCAATAGAAATCAATAAATATAGTATTTGGTTTTTAGATTGGCAGATGGAAGGAATTTGCAGCGATCATGAGGAACATAATTTGTAGAAATCATCTTATCTTCATAAGGAATATAAAGAGGACTATCTCCCTTTTGAACCCTTTGTTTCAGATTATGATATAAATGTTATTGATGAGGAAGAATGCAGTGATATAGAAGATCAAGAATATATTACTTCTTCTCTCTCAGAAATTGTCGACTGTAATAGACCAGCACATCATAGTGATAAATTCAAATCACAGGAAAATGATGAAAGGGAACAAAAAATTTTAGATCATCAGTTGATCATACATTTTTCTGCAGCAAATATTGAGCAATCCACATTCAACACTTAGATCAGTAAAAGCAACCAGCAGTACCAGCAACAACAAAAACTTTTCAGTTCTCAGTTGGATTAGCAATAAGTAGAGGTATTTCTTTGTGGATTTGATGACCCTATTGAAGATTATTTGGAGATTATGAGCAACTTAAATATCAAAATATTTTTGTCAAGAGAAGGACAATTATGTCATCTTTTCCAATTGCATTTCTGCTTGTTATGGCATCTTATGTTTTTGGGGTCAAAGTCAAGAACAAGTTCAATAAATAAGTTTCTGACATGGCTTCATTGGAAGCATGACTTCACCTGATAAGAGGCAATACAATTGGTTAGTGAAGGGATAGATAGAAGAATAATCTCTTTCTGAGCAAGTAGATCCTTCTAGTTCATTTTTTGTTGAATAAGCAGGCAAACTACAACAAACTACAGACAATTTTCAGTTTAGCAGAGGATTAGCTGAAGCCAATGTTATCACCTGAAATAGCACAATCCATTCATTTCATTTCTAGGTGATAACATGGTCATTAATAAATATTTTTCTAATTTTTATTAATATTTAGTGTCAAAATATAGGTAATAATTTGTTATCTCCTATAATATATCGATTATCAAAAGGTATTTTCAAAAAAAAAAAAAATCAAAGAAAATATTTTCAATGGATAACATTTGTTTTGAAGCTTAAGTTAGTTGGTGAAACTTTAAGGTTTCAACAACTAAACGGTGTCCCTCAGAGAAAGTGAGCCAGTGGAAGTGTTCATATGGGTTTTTCTCCAACGTATTTTAAAGGAACCGAAAGAGGCATGTTGAACACATGTCATACAATCATGATGCCAGCATTTATGGAGGCTAAGGAGCAGATACATGTTTACACCATGTTCTAGTGGAATATCATGATAAATCTGATCATGTATTTTGTGTGTATACAGAAGACAGTTTGAAGAGATGACGAATGTGTTATCATAATTCCATTTAGATCACCAAGTACTAGATGTGTGTCAACAGCAAATCACAACCATCATTCCATTTTCAAAATTCACGGTTTTTAAAAATGTTCTATTTTGGGGTTTACTCTATCATTGATTACACATAATTGTTTTCACCATCACCAACATTTTCTCATTTGGAAAAGACTATTGTGTCTACCATGTGCAAATTAGCTGGTGATTATTTGTATATGGCAAGGAAACGAGGAGGACCACCTCTACAGAAAGAATTAGACAACTTATCTTTTTGCAGTCTCATCCAGAGGCCTGTAAGCATTTCTCAGATGCTGGATGTATAACCTTTGTTGAAAAATTGCAGGAGGGTTATCACCAAGCAATAGCAGAGATTTTTTCAAAGTCATATGATGGAAAGAAAGCTACAGTCAGTTCCCTAGAGCTAATAGCAGATGAGGTTCCCATTGCATCAACCACTAGTTTACCAAGAATAGGTTAGATATGGTTTAAGACAACAGTCATGCATGAGGAAGGTGATGAGTTGAAAAGCCCAGATCAGCAGTTCATCATGCTTTTTTCTCAGACAGAGACTAAGCAGTCTGTATTTAACATTGAGATCTTTGAGGGAAATGAGCAACTTGATTATTTTCAGTTGATTGATTTAATGAATAAACTAGCAGGTTACAACCAGGTTACAGGTTTGGTATAGGTTTTCAGATGATAAAATGTAAAGGCTAAATGACTCCATGCGCAATAGTAAAGACGCAAGGTCTTCTAGGTTCTTGGAAACCTCGTAGGGAGGTCTCCATCCCAGTTGGAGCCAGATGTTAGCGACCAAATAATTCATTCTAAAATTTGTTTGAAAAATGATTCCTCATCTTTTGGAGGAATTTAGACTACCTTCCCAAGCTATAAAAACATATCTAAAAGTACCATTGGAAAGATTAGGATTTCTATATGTCAATCAACTATTTAAGCATGTAAAACAGACTCTCGACGGCTCAGAAATTTGATTTTTCCCAACACAGTTTTCATTAAAAAAATTGCGCTTTCACCAACTCATTGGTTTTCAAATCTTCTAGTTAGCCGTTGAAATATTTCCTTTTTAATAGCTAAAGGGGTGGATTCAGGACAAAAGAGCTGGTGAATGCGCAAAAGAGTCCAGAAACGTCTTCTTTCTAGCCAGATCGCGATTTTTTAATTTCTGAACATGTGCGAAAGGTGTTAAATGATGGATAATAATTAGGAGAAGCTAGAATATCTTTCTCATTAATTTTTAAAGACATATGGTAAGGAAATAACACCAAATGGCATGATTTCTCTTGACAGAAATTGCCCAGTCATCAAAGACAGATTTCTGAATCTGTGATTTTCACCTACAGACTGCCAAATAATGCTTTAGCTGTCAAATTCAACTTGTAATGATCAAATTAAATATATTTGGTTAAATATTAGGTTATCTTATTGTATTAAGTTTTGTACTCTCTTTCCATATTTAGAGATCCAGATCCATGTTTATAGGATCTGAGATCTATTGTAAAAGATATAAATACCTATCATTTGATAGAAGAGGGGGTTCGATTTTGGATACAAGAACTATACTATTTGTAATAGACTTTTCATATGATAATACAGATCACAATTTTCTCTCTCTATTGATATCAGATTTCCATCCTTTCTTTTGTACTTTATTTCAAGCTTGTTTTAACAGCTAAATCATTGTCATCTCATTAGTCAGTTCATAGGTTTGACTAAATAGTATTCTTCACTATATTATTTGACCCATCACATCTATGGTTTTGGTTAATAAGTATAGATCTCTTCACCCATTTTTAAAGATATTATCTGATTATTGATCCTTAAGAGCACTGGTTCTTTGATTATTCATTTTGACTGTATGGAGGCCATACTGTAGTTGAGTTATCCCATTGATCCACACACACAAAATAACAAAAAAAAGTTTACTTTAAGTTACCAAGCATCTTTGACCTACAACCTCAAAGAGTTTCTTGGAGTGATAGCAGGTCCCATAAGGAAAAAACCACCAACTCAGACCCCTTCCCATGATTAAGGGAAGAAATCGCGCGGTTTTCCGATATTCCCTATCGACCGTAGATCTGAGTCCCTGATTCTCGGTCACCGAGATTAGCATGCCCTTTACCCAACTTATCATGTCCTTCCAATTTGGAATTATATGATGGTTGCGATATTCTTCAGATGCTCCAACATTCGAGAACATATTTCATCTCTCAGGGTCTCCAAACTTCAGAGATTTCAAATCTCAAAATGACATCTTGAAGTGATATTTTTTCTGGAGAGTAACCTCCTCACATATTTATACGCAAAACAAATGACATTCATTAGATCAGGATCTTAGATCAATGACCCAATCTGTCTACAATGCAACTCTTCTAGATTATCTTTTCCTTCCACTTAGAATGATACAATGACTGACGAAATTTCACGTTTGATCCGACAGCTGATGGGTATTTGGATAATAAAATTCCCAACTCTTTAGCCCCATTTAACTTACCCTTAAATTAATTCAATCTGACACTCGATGGCTATTTGGGTGATTGTGATCTCATATCTTAGCCCTTTCTTATCCTGTCCTTCCACTAATTTAATCCGACAATCATCGCATTTTCTTCAGATCGGATGGTACACATTCATTTCATATTTCGGGCTTCATGTAATTCAACTTTCAAGTTTCCAATTCTTTCGAAGTGAGATACCCCGAAGGGTAACATCCTTGCAAATACATTGGATCTAATGGTTTCTAGTATTTTGGATCGATGATCCAATGACCATTGTCTCTCTTCCTCCTAAGATTATGATATCTCTAACTTAGAATATTTTCTGAGTGTTCAAGGGTCTCAACCTTTTCTCCTCCTGTGAGTCCATCTCTTGGACCTCATAGGCAATTATGGAAACAAATATCTCTTCTGATCTTTCTTGTTTCTACATATTGTTCACTTCTCCTCCTGATCTAATGATTTTCCTGTAAAACATCAAATTTTTTGTTCTTTACATCAATGAAAAGCACACACTTTCCTGTAAAACATGGCAATAATCTCCCCCTTTGGCATTTATGGAAACCCTAAACAGTTGTTGCTTGGACCTCCAACTGTAGCATCTGGACCACTCCTTTTCTTCCCCTTTGACATCAATATCAAAGAAAACATGCCCCCCCCTGAGTTGTTGCAGTAATTTGTGGAGGTATCATATATTCAACAAACACATACTCCCCCTGATAGGATGGAATCTCTTAGGTTGATAATGGGGTCACGCCCAACTTTTGGCATAGATACTCAAACTGATCTTTTGTAGGAGTTTTAGTGAAGATATCAACAATCTAATATTTGGATAGAATATAATGAAAAGAAACAATAGTGTTGGTCACTTGTTCCCTCAAGAAGTGATACTTGATGGGTATATGCTTGGTCTTGGAGTGAAATACAGGATTCTTTGACACACTGATTGCACTAGTATTATCACAATGAATTGGGATTGGTGAGTATAATTTACCTCCAAGTATGAAAGTGTTTGAATCATCCATAATACTTAGGTACAACAAGTGGCAGCTTCAATGTACTCAGATTCTGTAGTCGATAAGGAAATGGAACCTTGCTTCTTTCTCAACCATGCTACAAGAGAATCTCCTAAGAAGAATACACCTCCACTTGTGATTTTCCTTTCATCCATGCAGTTAACCCAAATAGCATCTGAATAGACTGAAATTGAAAATTCTAATTCCTAGGATACCATATGCCATAATTCATTGTTCCTTTCAAATATTTGAATGTTCTTTTGACGGATATCAAATGACTCTGTTTAGGTGCAAACTAATACCTTCCTACCATTCAAAAAACATGCATTATGTCTGGAAGATATGTTGTTATGTACAATAGGATGCCTATCATAGACCGATATTAACTCTTATCAACATTAGGTGAGTCATTATCCTTGCTTAGCTTGCATCCAGTGACCATAGGTGTGCTCACAGGTGTAGAGTCTTCCATTTGAAACCTTTTGAATATTTCTCTTAGATATTTATCCCGAGAAAGAAATATTCCTTAAGACCTATGATTAAGTTGTAGACCAAGAAAAAATGATAGTTCCCCTATCATAGACATTTCAAATTCAGACAGCATGGTAGAAGCAAACCAATTTACTAGTAAATCATTATTACTTCCAAAGATGATGTCATCTACATAGACCAACACAATGAGCAAATCATTACCCTTTGTTTTGATATATATATTGTTGTCAATTTTTCCTCTCTTGAACCCTTTGTCTTGAATATACTTATCCAGTGTGCAGTACGAGGCGTGGCGAGCTTGTTTCAACCCATAAAAGGCTTTCTTCAGCTTGAAAACAAATTCAGGATTATCTGACAGTTGGAAACCTTCTGGTTGTTCCATATAGACTTATTTTGTTAGATATCCATTTATAAAAGATGACTTGACATCCATTTGATTGACTTTAAACTTCTTATGACAAGCATAGGCAAAAAAAATTCTAATAGCTTCTAATCTTGCTACAGGTGCAAATGTTTCATCAAAATACAATCCTTCTATTTGAGCATACCCTTTATAGACCAATTTGGCTTTATTCCTGGAAATTTTTCCTTGTTCATTCATTTTATTCTTAAACACCCATTTGGAGCCAATTACATTCTTATCTGTCATTCTAGGGACAAGCTCTCAAGTATTGTTCTTATCAATCTAATCCAGTTCCTTTTTCATTGATTTTAACTAATTTACATCTTCAATGGCTTCATTTAAGTTCTTGGGTTAAACCATGGATATGAAGGCTATATGTGATTTCTCGATGTATTTGATTATAATTCTCCTTGTTTGTACACCTTTGTCTTTCTCACCAATTATCTGACTTGCAGGAGGATTATTTTGAGTCATTATGGAGGAAGGATTTGATGTTGTTTGTTGATTTGAGTCTTCCTGAATGTTTGTATCCTCATCTAACTCAAAGTCTTCTTTTTCTATTAGACCTATTCATCTTCAACTTCAACTATATCCTTTTTGGTTGATTCAATATTGCTCACCTCTCTTACTGGGATTCCTTCATCAACTTTTATGTCAATACATTCAGCAAATTTATGCAGCCTCTTATTATAGAATTTGTATCCTTTATTGTTTGTAGCATAACCTAAGAAGATTCCTTCATCAATCCTATCATCATACTTTCCAAGGTTTTAATTATTATTCTTTATGTAGAACTTACTCCGAAATACTTTTAAGTGTTTGATTGAAGAAGGTATTCCATACCACAGTTCATAAGGTGTCTTGTCACTATGTGGTCTAAGGTGAGATTTGTTAAGAATATGGATTGTTGTGTGTATTTCTTCTACCCAGTAGGTTTGACCAATGTCCTTCTCATTCATCATTGACCTGGCCATTTTTTGAACTGTTATGTTTTGCCTCTCAACTACTCCATTTTTCTATGGAGTTCCTAAGATTGTGTATTCTCTTTTGATCCCATGTTTATCACAAAATTTCTTGATATAACTTGACATAAATTCTCCTCCTATGTCTGATATTACAACCTTTAATCCGTTCCTTGTTTGATTCTCATTTAAATCCTTAAATATTTTAAATTTCTCAAATGCTTCATCCTTTTCTTTGAGAAAAGCAACCCAAGTGAGTCTGGAGTAATCATCAATGATCAACATGAAGTAGTTTTCTTTCCCCATGCCTTCCTTTTTGATGGTCCACATATATCCATATGAACTAATTGGAGTGGTTTCTCTGTTGAAGTATAGCTTTTGGCTTTAAATTGTGTCTTGGTTAGATTTCCTACCTGGCAGGGTTTACACACAGAATCTTGTGGCTTTGATATTCTTGGAAGATCTTTTATTGAATCAAGATTCTTGACCTTTATTAAGTGTTCAAAGTTTATATGTCCAAGTCTCCTATGCCATAACCAACCTTTATCACGTTTTCTTAGATGAAACTCTACTCTATCTTCTTTCATTAGATATACATTATTATCTGTCCTTATACCTTTAGCCAAAACTTGTCCCATGTTTACAGACTTTATCTTACAATATTTGGAAGTGAACACCACTTCACATCCTTTGTCACACAGTTGACTTACACTGAGAAAATTATGCTTTAGCCCATCTACAAGAAAAAAATCCTGGGATTTTCCTTTACCATTACTCAAACTCACCATCCCTATACCCTTTATTTTACCTGGTTCATCATTTCCAAAAGTCACATTTCTTGTTTTTCCTTTACTTATAGAAAAAAACTTATCCTTGTCTCCATTCATGTGCTTGGAATATCCACTGTCTATATACCAGAGGTCTTTTTGTTTTTGAGTTAAAAGTACTCGACCACATTTTTCACTATCTTTCTTTTTCCATGTGTTGGAATCTATGGCTAAGGGTTTTATCCTTGGATCTGATTTGTAATTCTTCAGATGGAAGTTTGTAACTTTGTGCCCGAGGTTATGAAAATTATAGCATTCGAGTTCATTGTTCAATAGGTCAAAGTGATTGGTGAAACTTTGTCTACTCATTGGATGTTTAGTTCTATTTTGCAAAGATTGCTTATTTCTTGATTTCCTCAGTTGCATGTCTCTAAACTTAATTTGACAATTTGCAATATTGTGACCAAAATTAGAGAAGTCAAGACAATAACCATGGAATAAATTTTGGCACCTCAAGGATGGCCTTCTTATTGGAATTTGTTGCTCCATCTTCTGATATCTTTGTTTTTTATCAGGGATCATCTTGTCTTTATTAGCTTCTGGTGACACAGTACTCACATGGTATGATTGTTTGTTGACTTGGAACTTGATCATATTTATTGGATATTTTATTTCTCATTGTTTGCTTCTTGAACCACTTACATAGCCTAAACCATTATTCAATGAAGGAGATCTATGTTTTCTCAGAATGTCGTTTTTTTGCTGAGGATTTAATGCTTGGAAAATTCTGGAGATACAATGCTTTAAACTTCTCCATCTCTTTTCTTGTTTTTACTACCTCTTCTTACAAGGCTTCACATATTTCCTTATTCTCCAATAACTGTTGTTTAAGAATGTCCTATATTTTCTTTGCTTCTTCTAATTCCACTTTTAGCAGGGAAAAGTCTTCATCAGGTTTTTTACTATCTTTCTCGAATTGTATCAGCAATTGTTTTTTCTTTCTCTTCTTAAGTCTAAGTCTGTCAATTTCTTCCAAATCACTGATCAAATATCCTTCCAAGTCAACCAAAAATCATTCATCATCAACATCATTTCCTATGCTTTTATTATCACAATCCTCTTTGTCCATAAGAATGAATTCGTTTACCTTATCTTGACAAGAAGAGTCATTATCTGTGTTTTCTAAAGAGTCATCATTGTTTACACATAAACTTTTCTTTTTACCAAATCTCTTGGATTTGTAATTCTCTTCACCTTCATAGTTTTGGTCCTTATTCTTGTGTGTACACTTATATGCAAAGTGACCTATCTTTCCACAGTTAAAACATTTGAAGGGAAACTTGCCTTGGTTCTTAACTGATCCTTTCTTTAGTCTTCTCAAAAAAAATTCTTCAATTTCATCAGGCTCAGAATCCTCATTCTTATCTACTTTAAATTATGCTTCTCTAGAGGTGGGTTTATCCTTACAAATACTCATTTCATAATCAGTTAGAGTTCCTAGAAGTTGATCAATAGACAAGGTATTAAGATCATTCATTTATTCTATTGCATAAACTTTTGGATTAAATCTATTTGGTAGAGATCTTAAAATTTTATGAACTAAACATATGTCTTCAATTTTATCACCAAGACCCTTCATGCAATTCACAAGCTACTCAACTCTTAAGAAAAACTTATTTATTGTTTCATCCTCATTCATATTTAGTTGTTCAAACTGTAATCTATAGGTTTGAAGCTTGGAATCCTTTACCTTCTCATTACCTTCATAGATACTAATGAATTTGTCCCACATTTCTTTGGCAGATTCTAAGCACATAACTTTTACAAATTATACTTCTACAACCCACTCAGAATAACATTCATAGTCTTAGCATTGAAGATGAATTCTAGATTGTCATCCTTATTAGCTAGTACAACTAGATTTACATAGCCAGTCTCTACCATATCCCAGACATCTGCACATAAATCCATTATGTAGGTTCTCATCCTAACTTTACAGAAGCCAAATTTTATTCCATTGAACATGGAGGTATTATTCTTTGAATTTCCTTCATGAATTTTAATGTTTAAGCTTATGTATCTACCTTTAAATAAAAGGAACTGACTTTGATACCAATTGTTGGACAACTGAGAGGGGGCGCGTGTGAATCAGTTGTTACTGTGCTTTAACAATTATGTCCATTTTAAACTCTTTATAGAACACTCAATAACGATCACAATAATGCATGGAAGTAAGAAATATAATATTCAACATCAATCACACACATGAAATATACAGAGACAAATATTTCTGAGGAAACACACAAAGGGAAAAAACTCTTCTTATTGATATGATAAGTAATCTTTATTTTCTGTACATTATCATTCTTATGAGAACCAACTCCTTTTCAGGATTGCACCTCTATTTTACAAGCAAAAAATTGTTGAGAGCACCAACTCTCTGATTTCTCTAGCACCCACTAGAAGGAAGAACCAACTCCCTGAGTGTTCCAGCACCAACTTCCATTTACATAGGCACCAAACTTTATAATGGAGAACACTAGCTCTCCCTTGCACCACCCTACCACCTTGGTTTTTCTAGCTGCAACTAGATGGAAGCTACAACACCCTATGTTCAAGAACCCACTTGAAACTATGAGGACAAAAATGCTCCCTAGCACCACCCTACCACCCTAAAATATAGATCTTTTATTTTCATAAATTTATCACAATAATACAATATTGATCAATGGCTTACCAACCTCATCACTGTTATTCTACGCTTCTCTTCTCTGTCTGCATGAGTGTCCTCATTCTCACATATTCTTGAGGTTTCTGATCTTTCGCTATGTCTATGCATGTGCAACTTGAATTTCTCTCTCTCTCTCTCAGATATGCATATATCTTCTATGTCTTTCTTATGTGATTTATTCTTTGTTTATTATTTCCATTCTATGTTCTATGCCTCTTCTGTGAGTTTCAGCTCCTCCTCACAGCATGCTTCCACTCGCATGAATAAATCTCAACAAAAGAAAGCATCTCTTCTCTGTTCTGCGTATATTTATCATGCCAAGTTCTCTTCTAGATCATACACCTTACTCTTTGTTCTCTTTGGCGATCATGTTGAGTTTGGTCTTCATCAATGGCCATTATCCTAATATTTTTTGGCTTCTCTGGTAGTTACAGTCTTCGATTATTTTCCATCTGTCAATTGTCTCTATGATGAGTCTTCATCCTACTGGTAGTTACCTCGAGACTCTTCAGTTCCTTTGGTGATCACCCTGAAGCTGTTTGAATTATCTGGCAGTTATGCTCAGTGTGTTCATCATCAGTGGGCGTTATCTTGAGATTCCTTGGCTTCTTTGGTAGTCGAAACTCTTCGTCTTCTCTATCAGTTACAGCCAGTCATATTTGAATTCTTTGGCTTCTATGCCCCTTCCTTCATGTGACCACTGGCGATGAACCAATCACCTATTCAAAAGGTGATTCCCGATATTGGTCTAGTGAGTGCTAACTCTTTTTCATGATATGACCTTGGTCTATGAACTTCATGTGACCATGCAATTGTGGGCACATCCATAGGTGGTTTGAGGGAAAGCCACTTTTCACCCCAAAATTCACTACGAGCCTCCATGTGTCCTTTCTCCAAAATCGTGGTTTTGATTGCGACTTGCTCATAAAAATTAACACCCAAGCATGTTCTGGCCCCACAATGAAATGGGATATTACAATCTTATGATATTGATGGTCATCCTGAAATGGATGGATTAGATCAGATGGTTTATTTCATGGAAACAAATCAATGGTCAGATTTGATCCTTACACTCATCCTTTCATTGTTCAATCTGATGGCTAGGACTTAATCAAATATTGAGATGGACGGTTGCCAGAACTCCGCCCTTTGAAAAATCATAAGTTCAACTTCTCAAACTTACACTATCCTTCCATTGTACCATGATCAACGGTTGAGAATACACCCGAAGTGATATTTCAGATCGGACGACTCGTGTTCTTGCTGACGTGGTCTACCACATGTCCTTGATAAGGTGGTCTAATGATAGGTGAGACATGTAGGCAATGTAGTGGAATGTGGAGGTAGATCACGGTAGTGGATTGTGATGTGTAGTGGGTAGTGGACTGTGACGTTAGAGCGTGGAGGTGGTATGTATGAATGGCTTGGTGGTTTACTCTTAGGGGGCTTAGGCGGTAAGTGGTAATGAGAGAGGGGGTTTCGATTTAACAAAAAGGTGACACGTATGAGGGTTACACAAGGAAAATACCACCAACTTAGAGCTCCCCCCATGGTTAAAGGAAGAAATATCGGGGGGTCTGATATTCCCTATCGACCGTAGATTTGAATCCCCGATTCTGGGTCATTGCAATTAGCACTCCCTTTAGCCAACTTATACTGTGCTTCCACTTTAGAATGATCTGATGACTGCGATCTTCTTCGGATGATCCAATGGTTGAGAACGTATTTCGGCTCTCCGGGTCTCCGGACTTCAGAGATTTCAAATCTCAAACTGAATTCTTGAAGTGAGATTTTTCCAGAGAGTAACCTCCTCACATATTTATACCTGAAACGAATGATGTTCATTGGATCAGTATCTTAGATCAATGACCCGATCTATCTGCGATGTAGCTCTTCTAGCTTATCCTGTCCTTCCACTTAGAATGATCCAACGGTTGATGGAAATTCATGTTTGATACTACGGATGACGGGTATCTGGATAATCAAATTCTCAACTCTTTAGCCCTGTTTAACTTAACCTTAAATTAATTTGATTCGACGGTCGACGGATATTCAAGTGATCGTGATCTCAGATCTCATCCCTTTCTTATCTTGTCCTTCCACTAATTCAATATGACGGTCATCGCATTTTCTCCATATCTGATGGTCCACATTCATTTAGGACTTCGGGCTTCAGGTAATTCAACTTTCAAGTTGCCAATTCTTCCAAAGTGAGATTCCCCGAATGGTAACCTCATCGCAAATCCACTAGATCTAACAGTTGTTGGTCTTTTGGATCGGTGAACCAACAACCATTGTCACTCTTCCTCCTGATATTATGATCTATCTGACTTAGAAGGTTCTCTAAGTGTTCACTGGTCTCGAACTTTGCTCCTCCTGCAAGTCCGTCTCTTGGACCTCATCTGCAATTCTGGAAACTTCTATTTGTTCTAAGATTTTTTTTTTCTGCATACTATTCTCTTCTCCTCCTGAGATTATGATTTTCCTATACAACATCGATGTTTTTCGTTCCATCAATGACAAGTAAATGCTTTCCTGTAAAACATGCCAATGATCGAATGATCCGTAACCAGTAATGTTTTCTACCCTTAATCATTTGGATTCAGAAGAGAGTTTTATATTGTATTTTATTTCTCTGTTAATATTTACACTGCTTTTCCTGTGTCTTTCTAAGTTCTCCCATGTTTGAAACCTATGGCCAAAGTGCCATAGTGTGTCGTTTGGTACATAACTAAATCCTTTAAATTTTTCCGTTCTTCGTTGAAGTTTAAATGAGGGTGCTAACTTCTCTGTGATCTATTTACTAGGAGGTTTTGAGTATGGAAAAAAGACTCATCCATCCACTCTTAATTTTGTTTTTTTGCATACAACGTGTTCCTTCACCATGTCCAGCCGTCAATCCAATTCATGCCAATTTATGCTTGTTTTGTTTACAATTATACCATAATCCTTGATGGTTTTGCGTAGCTACTTTATATTCGAGACCGGTATACTCTATGCAATGTAATGTTCATACAATGGTTTCTTTAATGATATCGCTATTGTATGTAGTTACTTACTAGTATTTGTATTTCCCTAACTAAGAGGTATTCCTAATTTCAATGAGAAAACGTTGCACATCTATCACCTTCTAGGGTTTGTTGTCGTCTCTATAATTCTTCCACTTGATATTTCGATTTCTCTAATTTGGAAATCCGTTTGTGTACTTTGAGGAAATACTTGTAGATATATATCCTTTAAAGGGTTTTTGGTTGTCTCTGTAGTCAGAATTTATTATTGGTTTTCAGTGATTGTTTTTTGTAACTATTCTTCATGATTATTTCAGTAATTCATCTTTGTACTAGCACTTATAAATACTCCTATGTAATTTTTAACCCTATATTAGTACTGGTAATTGCTTCACTGTAACAAATCTTTGCAATTACTCACTGTAATTTGTTTATCTCCGTATTGGACTTCGCTGCAACTAATCTTTTCCATTAATATCTGTAATTTTTATTTGGTTTATGTTTATGGATATCTATTTTGATGTTGGGTCCCTTTTATTGCAAGGGAATCCATCAAAATATTGAGTTCCCACTCCTCCTCCCAAGTCACGGACTTCACTTCGCAAGGATCAAAGGGATGCCAAGTCCCGAGATAAGTACATTCCCTATTTTCATCTTGTTTTATCGTAATCCTTCAATTATATTAAGATGGTATAGTAATCCTATATTGGTTTCCTTTTGCAGGTTAAGTTTGAATGTCATGATTCTATGAAGGGAGAATGCCCTTCTTGGAAAAGGCACTTTGGGTTCAACTACATAATGCTCTCTTGATGAGGTTTCCTTCCTCAAAGAAATGAAACATTTAAAATGTATTATTCTATCATAGACAGTTGATGTATATTCTTTAAGTTATATTTAAAAGAATGGTTAACGAAGATTAATGGGCATGTAAAACTCCAAATTTGTATTAAATGTTTATTTAGAAGGAACACTACAAGGCCCTGTATACTTCAACGACCTATCACTTCGCATAAAATGTTTGTGCATGATAATCTTTTAGATCTATTGTATTAGATATCCATTTCTTTAATATGTGTGTAAATATATATCGAACTTTGTGTTCATCTATTTTTATACTCAAGTATGATCGTAGAGTTTTCTTCTATACTCTGGTTTGAGAGTTAAATATAGGTAGAAGAAAAACCAATCAATTTACTTATTATTGTGATGATACAATCTAATTGCTTTGGTTCATTTGTTTCTTTTATGTAGTAATTAGTTTTCATGTGTGAAATATCGATAGAGTGACTACATAGTTTTATTACCTACACATTTTCCTATGTAGATCCATTATGTAGCTTATATACATACTTTGTAACTATTACAAATGAAATCTCACCAAAAACATTAACAAGTATTTTAAACTATAGGAAATTTAACAAATATGTTATGGCTTAAAATACCTAGTATGGCCATGAGAAACACCTATATACATCATTACCTACATATGTAATATCCTCCATTATAACGCTTCAAAAAAATGAAATGAACAATTAAAATACATATCTGAATAATGATGTTGGAAAAACAAATGTAAGAACCATGTTCCACCCAATTGTAGATATAGAAAAACCATGTTTACTTGTACTGATCACCCCCTAGCCTTACCATGACTCCATAAGGGAAAACTGAGAATCACTCTTTAGCCACTGTCTCACTGAACAATTCAGAAAATTGTTTTCCTCACACCAGATTCCTCATACAAGAAAAAATGTTTATTTTCCCCAACATACTAAGAAACATCCTTCCTCCCACATGTTTTCTATATATCTCATTCCTAGTACTTTCCATTCTTTTCCCCCTTAAGAAATTCACAACTTTACAATTCCCCGATTTCTAGGGGCTGCCAGTGATAGAACTTAACTTTTGACATTTGTAAAAATCAGCTCTGAGTTAACTCAACGGTGTTCCCCACTCATGGAGTCGTAGTCAACTATTTTTAACCTTGTTGGGCCATATGTTCTCCAACATTAAATTTATTAAAAAAAATTGTCTCATACATGTGTCCCTCAAAAGAGGATAGTTGGCAAGTCAAAAAAAATTCCAACAGTCATAAAATAATAATTACATACTTCAAAAATCTAAAATTCAAATTTTCAAAAATGGAAATTTAATTTTAGAATATCAATTTTTAAATAATTATTTTTAAATAATTCAAGGATATCACATTAACCCTTCTTATTTGTCCCAAAACCCCAACAAAAACCTGCAATAGGATTCATATATAATGCACCTTTACAATTTGGTTATGGTCTTATTGGTATTCTGAAAGGACTTCCTCCTCAAAGTTACCAATATTTGGAAGTTAAATGTCAATTGCCATTTTTTTCCACTTTGGATTTACCAGACTTGTCTCGATTAATGAATGATCCCATTTCACACTCTCCTTTTTGGCCAGTTATTCCTGCCAAATTAACCTTGGATTTTCCAAAGTTTGATGGTACATTGGGAGATGACCCTAATAATCATGTTATGACTTTCCATCTTTGGTGTTCATCAAAAAGCTTGATGGATGATTCTATATTCTTACGTATTTTACACATAACTCTTACTTGGACCATAGCTAAGTGGTACATTAAATCATCTGGAGGATTATTTCGTTACTTTAATTCATTATGCATGGCCTTCCTCACAAATTTTTAACTACCTATTCGATATGAAAAAGGTACTGAACTTTTAACTTCACTTTGAAAAACAACTTCTACCCATATTTCAATCATATTCATGAGTGGAAAAGGTGAAGACGATTAATCAAAGCTCACGTTCCTAATCAATTGTTAGCTAAATGGTTCACTAAATCTCTTCTAGGACCTATCACTCGAGAGAATGCTATGGGAGGAGTAGTTACTAAAGAAAAATCCATTAGTCAAGTCCAATATCTTCATTTGGTACATTCTCCTACTAACACATTATACGATATGATTCCTCACTCTCCTCACTCATTGAAAAATCCAACCCCAACACCTCCTGCGGAATCTCACACCGTTGATGGAGCGATTGGTTCTATTAATCAAGAGACTAAAAGTAAGACTTCTACCACAACCCCCAACCCCAATCCAACTCCCACCACTACGAATACTCCAATTACCACAACTCTTAGCGCTCCTTTTAGTAATACTTCTGAGGTAAACACGGTTCAATATACACGAACCAATAACACTGGAAATAATAAAAAAGGAAAAGGAAAAAGGAAAAAAAATGCCCAACCACAAGAAAAACCGAAAACTCCACCTATCAAAGATAAGGGAAAATGTAAACCAAAATATCCTTATCTCATTTGTGATGAGGATCATTACACCAAAGAATTTATGTGTTGTGTTGATGTGAATCGTTTCCATAAAGAAACTTCAATCACACTCATTGTATTTCCTAATCCGTTTCCATATCAATAGACTCAAATGGTTACTTCAGAACAACCCTCTACCTCAGGAAACTCTTATGTAGTTATGTGTACAACATATAAAGATAAATAGGTTTCACTCACAACACGAGCCAAAGACTATCCTTCCTCAAATGTAAGTGTTTTTGAGCAGCCTTCTACATCTACCCCACCACCAAACTTAGACACATTGATTAGACCACCTGCAAAAAAGTGTTGTTCATAGGTTGTCGTTTAATCCACTTGAATGATCTGCTCAGAATGACAGTATCGTAGAATATTTATCTCCATCTCCCTATGCGATGTCATTCCTCAAAATTCTCCAAAATTTCCCTATGCAACGATGAGCATTATTGTCACTCATTTATGGAATTGACCCTAGTGATGTGAATATGATAGCCTTTGACTTTGAAACTCATCTTCCAAGGCTCCCTCACCAACTTGTATTCCAAATTCAAGTGCAACGAAAACCCTTATGAAAATGTAAACCCTGAGTAATAAGGGGTAGTTCCTTCTAGGCCAGGGTTAATTGAGTGAAGGAAAACCTTGAGATAGAAAGAGGTACCCGATGGGGGATAAGGTGAAACCAGGTCCTTAACTTTGTTATTATCTGAACTAGCTATGCTAAGGATTGGCCCTCAGGAAATACTTCTAGCTGGCCAGTATATGGTCTGGTAAGGACAAGGATTGGTTAATAAATGTCAGACCTGATATTTTGAAAGGAAAAGGGTGAGTGCAAGGAAGGCCACTCTTAGAACACACCTCAACCAAACAAAAATCAGTTGGGAATAAATCATATCAACAACCTATCTCAAGTGCAGGTCAACTCTCCAATCACGGGAGCACTTAGGGCATCACACCCTACAACCTCTCACAGGTGTAGATCACTTCAATCACTGAAGAGTCTTGGGAATCATACTCTATGAAACCTTCAAACAACTTCCTCTCACAAGCATCATTCTTCTCCAATCTTGATCAACTGCCTATAAAAAACAAGTTATCAGAGCTAGCTTTATTCTTTTTTCTCTCACAGGAAGAGAAGTTGTTTCAACACGGTGACGAAGCATGTGTTTATCCCTGTCTGGGGTCAGGTGCAGTAGGTGGAACAAAACCAATTAGTTATTTAGGGAGATGAGCCCATACCAGGACGAAAGGTCTGTACCAGAGATGTAGCCAAAAGCCTACGAAAAAAGAATTATTTTCATACTATTATAGATGAAGGAGCCTCAACCTGTGTGATGCCTCTTAACTATTAGAAATCCATTGGTTCTCTATCACTTAACCAACCACCTAATACATTAAAGGAATTTGACAGTAGAGGATTTAAACCTTTTAGATTACTTATTGCATTACGAGTTGAATTAGAAGGTAAAATATTCATTGTTGAAGTAGAAGTTGTGAATGCACCGCTTGATTATAATCTTCTGCTAAGTCATAGTTGGATTTACACTATGTATTTTGTAACTTCTACTTTGTTTCATGTACTACGTTTCCACCATCAAGGAAAAATATTCACGGTAGACCAACTCTCCTACTTTAATTATGATCCATGCATTCATAATGTTCCTTTTATAGAGAAAACACCATCTTCTTATGAGGATGTTGGAGTGGGTCTTTTGAAAGATTAATCTATTATGGGAACGTTTCCACTCCCACCACTTGACATTCCTCCAACTGTCACCCATGTAAACATGATTTCGACTATACTAGTATATCCCTTGACTCATAGTATCCTTGGGTAGTACCCAGTCCATCTGAATATGATAGTTATGGTGATAGAATGCCACTTAGTCTGATTGAAATATTGTATGAAGCAATTCAATCTTCCTCTATGGTTGCTTTTGAAACTAGTGACCCCATGAGTCAAGGTTTTGATGAGCATTCTCACTCTTCTCAGCTTATTTATATGGCATATCCTGATCCTTTTGATGTTAATTTACCCACTGACGAGAGTATCTTAGAGGTCATGTATTTGGAATAAACTCCTTGGGATGATAGTCATCATCGTTCTGACAGTTTGATATGAGAATTTATTCTCGATGAATCCCTTTTTCTCATCATCTCTTTCGATCTGTGGTACATAGATATCATCATATACCTCTAAAATCATAACTTTCGGCCTAATATCTCTAGTAATGAACATCATTGTATTCGACACCAAGCTTACCAATACATTATTATTTGCGATAGACTTTATCTTTGTTTTCTCGATTCCATTTTTGGTGGTGTTTAACACATGAGGAATCCAAGAGATACCTTAATGACTACCATGTTGTAGCATGTGGTGGTCATATCTCTGGGTATGCCACAACCCAAAAAATTCTACGGGAAGGATATTTTTTGACATCATTATTTAAAGATTGCATTATTGTGGTAAAAAAATGTCATACGTGCCATATATATGATTGTAAATTGCACACCCCTCCTTATATTCTTCACCGTATAGTTTTGATTGGTATGTTTGCAAAATGTCACATTGATTTCATGACAGGTAACCCTCACTTGGTGGCTGAGGGACATGGCTACATTATTGTCGTTGTAGACTATTTTACTAAATGGGCTAAGGTGATTCCCACATATAAAAATGCTAGGAAGGTTGCAACTCTTTTCATTTTTAATAACATTATTACTCTATTCATAGTGCCTCAAGCCATTTTCATTGATAATGGAAGTCATTTTCACAATTATATCATGTTGAAGTTAACCGCCAGGTTGTGTTTAAGACATGAAAACTCAACTTCTTACTATCCACATGCCAATGACCAATTCAAAGCTACCAACAATTTTTTGTCTAGTATACTTTGTAAGATGATAGGGATTCTGATGCAAACCCCCACCTCCTCCTAGGGCTCGTGTGAACTCCTTTTTTAAGTATCATTCATATCTACAGTGTAATCATCCCTCAGGCTCCTACTAAACCATCAAAATTACTTTCCATAGGATCTTTTCTACTTTCCCCGCACATAAAATTATGTTTGCAAGGGCCTTATGAACTTAGCAGAGAAATCTGTGTGACCTCCGGCTGAACCATAGGCCAAACCACTTTTTAGATTTAAAAGTGAAATCCTCACTCTAAACCCTTTGTTTCACCCAAAACCTTGTTGATTTTTCAATAGACAAGGTTAAACATGAAGTTCATTCCATTTTAGCATTTAACCATAACCATAAATTTTTCAACAACCAAGATCACAAGAAGAAGCACCATGCACAAGAACACAAGAAGTATTATGGGAAACCCTTCTCAACAAGGGAGGAAAACCCAGCCAAATCCTTTTCTATATTCCTCAAGACAAATACCTTCACCACCAAAATAAATCCTAGCACACAAGAGGGTTCTCAAACCCTAGAACTCTAGCTCCCAAGAGAAGTGTGTTGTTTTCCGAAAGAAGTATACTTGCTGAAATTTCCAAACTCACATGAAAGATGTGTTTCCACAATGGGGAATATTCCTTTACTTATATTAGACTTGTCCTATCAACAAAAGTGTCTATTGGCACAATGGGGTCGACCTCTCTAAGTCACATTATAATTAATATTATCCAGATTAATTATTTTTTACATTTATTACTAATTACATTAAGGTGGGCACAACTTCTACCCTTTACATTACAATTAGGGTTACATGCAGGTTTGACTCTTGAACAATATGGCAAGGGATCTAATAGACCTAGTAGTTCTCATCCACTAGGGGCACATCCATAGGGATGTCCATATCTCTGGCTCACTGCATTACACAAAAGAACCATATCTTCACACCTTCACATGTGCTCATCCACATGCATGTCCATTGTACATATCTTCATTCCCGATGTCTCACACAAGAGAATAATTTGGAGTTTCTCATCAACTCTGCTTCTCAGAGGAGGCTAATACATGATCTTCATTTTTGTTCACATGACGATTCACCCAACACTTTGGGATTTCACACGTTCACCTTGTGTTGAGCCACATGCATGTCTAACTCAATGGATCGCCTTTCCCACTGGACAATCATCTACAATTATTCTCAACTCTCTAAATGGAGGAGGTCATCTCTACGTTCCAACTCTGTCTTAGATAGGAACTACCTACCCTTCTTATAGGATTTCTCTCAGGTTTTTAAGTTGAGAGAAATAATCACATATCTCCAATTATCCACATCTCATAGGTTTGTAAGATGGAGAATGTCTCACATGGCTACAATCATCAACACTCCCTCTCAACTAGGGAGTAATTCTTCATCATGCCAAGTCTCTCATGGATATATTTTGAGTTTTTTCTTGGCTGGAGTCATCAATACTCCCTCTCAACTAGGAAGGATTTCTTCACCAAATTTGTTTGTTGAAGATGTATGAAATATCCTCAGGTGTAGGAAGGTACTGCATGTGTACGTTTTTCCTCTGCATCATATCTATGATATAAAGATATTTTATGTCAGCCTGTTTCGATCCATTAGGAAACATTGGGTTCTCAAGGAGACTTACACACGGCTCTTGGTTTTCATCATAGGATCCTTCTCATGGTCAAGTAAATTTGTCAGAATCTTGTGAAGCCATATTTTGATGCTATATACTCTGCCTTTGTGGTTCTCAATACTATAGAGTTTTACTTCGTGCTACATCAGGAAATCATGGAAAAATTCACTGTAGAAAATCAACAGGATGAGCTCTTCCATTCCATTGCACTTTCTACTCAATCTGAATCAGCATATCCTGCAACTTCAAGTTCACACTGGAGGCATATCTCGTGACAAATCCAATTGTGCCTCGAATATATCTCAATACATGTTTTGTTGCAGTCTAGTGAGTCGTTTTTGGTTGACTCATGAAATGACTAAGAACATTCACTGCATGGCATGAATCAAATATGGTGTTAACCAAATACATCAGTGATCCAATTATATGTGGAGCAGTCTCGTCTGAATCATCATCAATATTCTTCTTTACATCGATCATGATGGATTTTCATTCTGTCATACTGAACTTATTTAATATTTTCACTGTATATTTTCCTTGACTCGGGAAAATCTCATTGGTCCTCTTTCATACTTCTTGTCCGAAGAAGTAGTGCATCATAATTAGATTATTCATATTAAATTAAGAAGTCAAGAACAACATGGATTTCGGAATAACTTACCAAAAAGTAGGCCTTTGTCATCAAAACTAAAATGATATAGGTTTGGATCAACAATACTCTAGTTGTACTACAAATTCATCAAGAATTTATATGTCTCATATATTTTCCAGCTCATGGAAGGTAGTATCGATGGAAGTGTAACAGGTTTACTGGATCAAATGTATCATCATAGACATATCCCTCTTTTTTTGAGAAACCTATGGCTATAACACTTTCATCAGCTACATGTTTGATCTTATGGATCAACTTGGAATTTTACTATAGACTTCCCTTTTGGTTCCTGAATAATATCTTATGCATCATTCTTTAAGATATACCGGTATTCTTCTTGTTATGGAATATTTCCATACGTGTTATCTTGTGGGTTATTTAGGACAAGGAGGCTCATCATCAATAAGGTGTCTCATAACTGAAGGATAGCTTTGAATATCTCTTTTACTTTCTCAGGATGTTCCTTGAGAGGCTTGTATGTTTCTCTGCCTCTTACAGAGTGAGTCTAGGTAGGCATTTTATGTCCTACTGCAATATATTTGAACATATTAAATTCAATAAAATGGATCAATTGGAATAATTTTTGTCTCCCTCTGAACTGTTTAACGGGGAGAAGGTATTTTCTTACAGTCAGTCTCCATCTGAGATTCTCTAGATATTTGAAAGACTATCTCTTCTTCAAGGACAATGTCTCTACTTTTCTAAATCTGTCTTTGACCAGGGATTTCTTTGAGGATTCACTGTATCCTTTATTTCTCAAGGATCTAGCTTGGACATTTTTTATTTTTTGGGGGGTACATGAAAATACACTGGGCACCAAAATAATCTGAAGTGTTCAATCTCAAGATTCATTCCGGTGAAGACTTCTTTGGGAGTTGTGTTTTTCAAATTCTGGTGAAGACTCTTCTTCAGAACATATACTGTGTCATGTATGCTTCTTCCCATGGAATCCTAGAAATACTCTGATCATGTATTATTGCATTGGTTTTCTCAATGATGGTTCTATTCTTCCTCTTTCTTTAAATAGTTTTGACTCCTTCTGAGTCAGGTGGATTCCTGTGAAGGATAAACATCTTCCTTTGTTGTTAACCTGTTTGGAACAAGAAATATAAGAGGAACCAAAACAAGAATATCTCCTAAAGGAGAATAATGAGTACATCTCCAGAATCAGATCAAACTAAGGATTGTTGTCACATCTACAACACATACTTGTAATGTAGCAATCTTTTTTTTATTTAAAAATATAGGTTAGATGAATGAAAAATATAACAATCAAACCTGGGATCTTCACTTCCAGTGTGTTGTTATTCTTGAATTCACTGATATCCTTCTAGATCCATGACTTCATCAAGAAGGCTCCTACAATTTCTCTCATGATAATGATACAAATAATATATATACAACTGTGTACCTGAGGGTGCTGATATCATTTCTCCAATGACACCTAGCTAGTCTCTGTCCTATTGACATCTTCATGAAGAGGGTAGTCATCGTGTAAAATTTTTGTATTACCCACAATAAGTCTTCCTCTGAAGTCTTGTCTTCCAGGAACTTGCATTTTCTTGATCCTTCAATCTTTTCTTCCATCATAGGTATGCTCATCATATTTTTAGTTTCTTCACAAAACCCTTCTCAACTGGGCTACAAAACCTAACGGCTAAGCTAGGATAGCACTTTTAGGTTTTGTTAGAATTATGAATTCCAACAATAATCCTTTGAAATATAGGATAACACTAGTGAGATAAAGAGCTCTTTCAATGAATTGTAGAAACCATAGTTCTGAAATTTCTGCAGAAAATAGTGAAACCCTAGAAACCCTAGGGCCAAAATTTCAAAATGCTTGGAATTTAACTTTGAAAGATTTTGGAGATGTGTTGGAGGTAGTCATACTATTGTATGCCAAAATTATACCCAAAATCAAAGTATTAATGGTTGGATTTCCATTGAAAGGAGGGCCATACAAAATTTTCTGGAAACCCTAGAAGGGTCGTACGGTTCTACAAAAAGTGATCTGAGACTTGGTGGATTATTTTGAAATGGGTTGTTTAAAGACCTATGATCGAATAACATGTTGATTTTTCAATAGACAAGGTTAAACATGAATTTTATTCCATTTTATCATTTAACCATAACCATAAATGTTGCAGCAACCAAGATCACAAGAAGAAGCACCATGCACAAGAACATAAGAAGTATCCTCGAAAAACCTTCTCAACAAGGGAAGAAAACCCAACCAAATCCTTTGCTATATTCATAAATAGAAATAAATTCACCACCAAGATACACCCTAGTGCACAAGAGGGTTCTCAAACCCTAGAACTCTAGCGCCCAAGACAAGTGCACATTTTTCCCAAAGAAGTGTGCTTGCTGAAATTTCCAAACTCACATGCAAGATGTGTTTCCACAATGGGGAATGTTCCTTTACTTACATTAGAATTGTCCTATCAACAAAAGTTTCTATTGGCACAACATGGTCGACCTCTCTAAGTCACATTATAATTAATATTATCCAGATTAATTATTTTTTAAATTTATTACTAATTACATTAAGGTGGGGCTGACCTTTACCCTTTACATTACAATTAGGGTTACAGGCAGGTCTGAATCCTGAAAAATATAACAATGGATCTGATACACCAACTAATTCTCATCCACTAGGGGCACATCCATAGGGATTTCCATATATTTGGATTACTGCATTACATAGAAGAACCATATCTTCACACGTTCACCTGAGCTCATCCACATAGACGTCCACTCTACAGATCTTCATTCCCACTGTCTCACACAAGATAATCATCTGGAGTTTCTCATCAACTCTATTTCTCAAAGGAGGCTAATACATCATCTTCATTTTTGTTCACATGATGATGCACCCAACACTTTGGTATTTCACACGTTCATCTTGTCTTCAACCACATGCACATCTAACACAACATATGGCCTTTCCCACTAGATAATCATCTAGAGTTCTTCTCAACTCTCTCAATGGAGGAGGTCATCTCTACGTTCCATCTCTGTCTCAAGTAGGAACCACATACCCTTCATAGGGGATTTTGCTCAGGTCTGTAAGCTGAGAGAAACAATCACATAGATGCAATGATCCACATCTCATAGGTTTGTAAGATGGAGAATGTCTCACATAGTTGCAATCATAAAAAAACCTCATGTGACTGAGGGATTTGACTAGGTGTCGAATGAGAACACATTACTTAGGCTCTTTGGAGCCTTTGTCTCCGAGAGTTCTACTCTTGACACCTTCCAAAACATTTGAACGTCTAATTGGCGAATCAATCGAACAACTATGGGATAAACAATCCAAAATCTGCAAGATGATATATGGATTACAGAATTTCCAAGACTCTGGGCTTCGGGAGTCTCCCCTGCTCCAACATGAAACTACCCTGAATACGCAAAATCTGAAGTAGCAGATCAGACGAATAGATTCCACCTCGAATTGACGATCCACGATTACTTCGGGCTTTGGGCTTCAGATATTTTAACAACACAACACCCCAAATCCACTAAAATATGAATTGGAGAACTATTCAGAGGCCCACACATCAATGGTCTACAATCCCTAGCAGTTAACAACTGATATATTTTCGTAACTTCAGGCTTCGGGAGTTCTTGAACCCTATCTACACCACACCTCTGTATATTCGAACTAATGAAGGGTTGGGATCCATGATCCACATATCCTTCACAAAGAATGGTCAATATGGGCTCAGGCCTTCAAGCCTTCGGGATATCTCGCACCACAAGACTTTACACCTCCATTTCCACAAATTGTCCAACTCACAAAGAGGAAAAGGGTTAGAATTAGTGGTCTACATGTCCTTGCAATTGGATGATCAAGATCTACTTCGACCTTCAGGCGTTCGAGATTTCTCAAACCTTAACACCTCAAATCCAAATTCCTTCGTAGTGTCCATTCTCTGAACACGCGATCTATTCCCACACGCACCTAGAACCAATGGTCAAGATCTATTCTGTACATCGAAACTTGGGAAATTTCTCCCCCTATTATCATGGTGACCCAAATATGTCATCATGTCACAATCCCAAATTGTGCTCTATCTATTAACATGTCGCATTATAATCAATAGCCAGGGTTTTCTCTGGGACTTCAGAGCTATAATATTTTCTTTGCTTTACACAATAACGAACCAGCTCACCCGAATTGCCAGAATTCCAGATACACTCAATCCATGGACATGTTTCCCTCGTCTATCTATGAACAAGATAAATTTTGGGATTTGGGACTTTAGGATAGTTATCTCCTCCACAACAAACACACGAGAATTGCCAAACTAGTGAATTTTGAAGGATGTAAAGGGCTTAACGATCGCGCTACTTACCTGGATCCAACGATTGTTGATCCTTTCTCTCTGATCCAACTAATTGAATCTATTATCCTTCTCTATGTGTTCCTCCTCTATTTTGGACTTATATTCGACAGCCTATATATGTTTTCGCATCCAATCCAATGGTGACTATAACTTCTCTTCTAAAAACAACTTCACTTCCCCCTTAATGAAGGAATTTTCTCAATCTTTCAAAGGCTTGGCCTTTCAATATTCTCTATGTCAGAATATAATGGATGTGCTTGTTTAACCCAACCATAGGCCAAAGCCACCATCGAGCACCTTAACCTTGACAAAGAATCATTCTGGAAGCAAACCCTAGGATAGATAGACAAACAAAGGGTGGGGCACCTTTCTCCAAGGATAGCACACCAAGCAAGAGATGATTAGAGAGTCCAAACCATAACCAATATATGTTCCAAGACGAAACCTAAATATGCTAGCTATAGAAGATGCAATGGCATCTCTCCTCCAAACTTTCACACAAACTTACCAACTGCAGTGTGCACAAGTGTTACTTATGCAGTTCAAAGAATGACTACCAGAATGAAGACTGGCCTCTTGTATTAATACTAAATATGTCAAACTTCCTAGGCCTACTTCTCATTTTGGGTTCCTATTTACTTAGTATATAATATTTACTTTAGCCGACTTCTTCTCTTGTAGGCTAATAACCTAATACAAGTTATCCTCTTGAGCTGACTTGTATTCTAGGGTTATTATCCAAATAATTAGGGTTTCTTCTTGCGTCCCGAAATATTCTATTCTCGTCAGGTTTACACGTGGATTTAAATACCTCCCGCAACTCCCATAATATCAACACTCCCTCCTAGATAGGGAGGTATTGAAGGTAATGGTCTTCAGAACAAACATACCATTCATCCGATAGAATCAACATAGTCGTATAGACTATCTCATGATTAGTTCATGAACACCATCATCACTATCAATGTCATCAACTGCATCATCTCTCAAAACCATAATCCATCTAAGTAATCAGACATGATGTTGGATAAGTCACTCACTCCATAGAGTGACACAAGAACCATTCTTCTAATATGGACATATGTCCTAGACGAATAAATGTTCTGAAGAATTTTCCGTCTGGAAAATATCTGTCCATTGATAATCCATCTAGATGATAATCATTTCCAACACTATTGATAGTCTTCAAGGAGATTGGAGCAATGTCATTCAATAGAACACAATTGTGTCTATCCATAGTAGTACACAACTACAATCCAGTGGTACACTACCACACCAAGTAGCACATAAATACTTGATCAGTGATGTATAGTAACAATCAGTGGAACACATCCACCACAGGGGCATACATCTACTGTCTAGAGACATACAGTCTCCATAACAATCATTTGATATCAACCTACACAGAAAAAATTGTTATGATATAAACTGAATCATTTGGGCCATTGTTCCACTCACATCTATGAGATTTGGAAGAGCATATGACCTCATAAGGTAAAACATCAATGATGAGATATCTAGACTATTCTTATCAAGAAAGGAAGAATAATTGTCTTGATTTATCAGCCTGGACCATTCACCTATCTAGGCCATTCCTCCAGCACTAAACAAAGTGCAACCTGGAGAATGAGTCTTCCCTAGGGAATGCATGTCCCTGATTGTTGAACCTGGACCATTCAACTATCTGGGCCATTCCTCCGATACTAAACAAAGTGAATCCTAGAGAGAATGAATCTTCCCTCGGGAATGACTGTCCAGACCATTTCCAAAGGAAGTGAATGTCCTGCACCAATCTCCAAAACAGATCATTCTTCAAAAATTCTCACAACTGTGAGCTTTGATAGAATGACTGTCTGGTGAGGTGAACCAATCTTATTGATCACTACTGAGAGTGATTGTCAAGAAGAGAGATTCTCCTAGACCATTCCCAATGTTAGCCACAATGGGAATCACTATCTATGGTACATCAAAAATCCATCGAACCATTTTCATTAAAAAAATGATCATCTGATCTGAACCATTTTTTGAACTAGAAAATGCATGTCCATCAGAAATCTCAAACCACTTTCCGAACTAGAAAGGAACTGCTCATCCTGGAACATTTTTTTGAACTAAAAAATGATTGTCCATAAGTCAATAACAAATCAGTTCTCCCTCCCAACTTGGGAGTCATCTCTTCATTTGTTAATAAGGAAATCTTCTCCACGAGCTCTAGCTTGAGTACGCAAACTCTTTCATCTTGGAGAGAGTCTTTATCAAAATGTCTGCTTATATACTCATATGTGGAGATATATATTGGAGAACCACTTACCTTTTTTGGACTTCATCACGGAGAATGTAATGCTTGATCTCAATGTACTTCGGTCTTTCTGGAACACTGGTTTTCTCTGAAGGCTTCATATAACTTTGATCATTACAATATATCATAGTTGAATTCAACTATTTTGTTTCCTGCTAGCTCATAACATCGTGGCAAGGCTCAAAATGGAACATATCCATGTGGCACTTCTTCTGTCATCATGAGATATTTTTCATGGATTGGAAATCCATCATTCTTGATTTCTAAGTAACCATTATGATATAATATAGAAAGTTTTCACCACGCTTCTACTGTGAATTGTAGGTTCTCTACCAAGTTGTCTTCTTTCATGTGCATACAAGGGTATCTTTCTGGTATACCTCAAATCCTTGAGGTTTCTCTTCATATGCTCTTTGTTTAATTATTCTGGAGAATAGTCTTTGCATTCATCTGATGTAAACTCCAACCCATCAAATATTGTGGAAGATATAATGGCTCATGTAGAGGTATGCATGGTTTACTTGGAGCAAACAATCATCATAGTCTTTTGCGTCCATCTGGGAGAACTTCTAGTTATGGATCTCACAATGCTTTCATTCATAAGTCTTCCATACATTTTTCTTCATCACAACTTTCATTTATTCTACTTAATTTCTTTTAGTGAGTTCATATCAGGCTGATAGTCTTGTGATTCTCGATACAATGATTTGTTGTTCTGTCTTTTCTTTCTCTCTTGGAATCATCATGTCCTTCCTCATGTTTTCTTTCTCTTTTGAGTTCATGGAGTTTTCGATTGATTCCATGCCCTGAATATTCCACCTTATTCCTTCATCATAGGATGATGGATGTGGATGGACAACCAAATATACTTTTTAGGCTTCTTTTTTCGGAGAAGACTTCTTCTAAAGTCAAACTGAACATGTACTGCTTTTCATGGCTGCTACCATGGATATATACTTCATCATCTTCAATGGATCATAGGATTATCTCCCTCCTAATCCTTGCTTCATGTATGGATGCATGATCTTCTTTTGGTAATATATAATTGGCTCCCTCGGTATAAGAGATTCCATGATTCCATCTGCATCCTTATTTCCTTATGCAAAGTGTCACAAATCTTTTTCCAATTTCCTGTTGATTGCTTGACTTCTTTATGTATTTACTTCTTCTCAGTTTATTTCTGATTTCGGCTTATCTTGTAGCTTTTCTTATAGTCATAGTGATAGAAGTCCTTATATTTTTGTCTTCCATAAGTATAGTTTCTCTTTGAACATATTATCTTCTAAGAAATAGATATGCAAGATATATATAGAAAACATGGTATGTACAAGAACGATGAAGAGTGTTGTTTACCTTGTCTTAGAAGAAGAAGTATGTTTCTTTCTTCTTAATCTTCTTTCAAGGTTTATTTTCTTAGACAGTTGATGCTTCATATGTCTCCTTCATTTTCTTTAGCTGGGGACAATGATTATTTTAGTGACCATACTTTCGATAGTTAAAGCATTGTATTTATGATTTGGCTTCTTCCTTGAACCAAACTTCTTTTTGTTCCTAAAATTCTATA
>SNQJ01S0051367.1:2993-34435 GCA_010110895.2 Picea sitchensis
TATATTGAGATCAATAAAAAGATACTTTTCCCATCCCAAATACATGAGTCTTATATGTTTTATGTGATTTGTGTTTAATCTCTAACCCCCTAGTAGGACAATAGCATGCATGCATAGTTTTGTCTTGATTGCAGGATCGCTTTGTGGAAGGAGTAGCAGCAGCAAGGAGATAAAGCTCAATGGAGGAGCTACACCAACCGTCGATAAAAAGGTTAGTTAGTTCTTCCCTTGTTTGCTTAAAGAAAAGGGGTTTAGATTTAGGGTAGAAGGTTAAAGGTAGCTTATGAAGGGTCATGATTTGCGTACAATTTTAAAGCCCTAGCTTGTTAGTCCGTAGGGTAGAATACCCCACAACAGACGGCCTTCTAAAAATAAGTTTTGTAGAAGAGGGAGCTAGTCACTTTTCTCACGAAGAAAAGTTCTTTTGGAAGCCTAAACACATGTTGTAGAAACATCACCAGGGTGACTAAAATAATGTGTAACCAAATGCCCCCCAAATTATGAGGCTGGAACTCATGACAACCGAAATACTTTGTAGAATATGTGTGTGTGTCGGAAATAAGTAGCACAACGATCAGAAACCTACAAAAAACCAAGCATCTGTGCAATATTATACCATTTCTGAGGTAGACATTCCCATGCTCAGAATATAAGTGATTTAAATCATAAAATCAGTCATGGCCACCAATCATACACTGTGGATCCATGTCACCAAGATTCTACATAGCCACCAGAAATACACTATGGATCTATACTCATAGAAAAACTCAGATTCAGACATAGCCACGAGACATACAAAGTGAATCTATGTGTCAATACAAATCATAAATACTCAATCGCAACCTGGATCGAGATGGTGAGATCCAGGGTCTTCAATCCCTTCGTCTGTAAGTATGAATATAGACATGTGATTATAGATGTTGAAGTCGAACATGGTAGAAACCACTTGAATATCGGTCATTGATGAAAACTGTTAACAAGTGAGAGGGAAATCACCATTGATGTCAATGAATCCCAAGGTACCTCAGTACAATCCATCGAATGTGAATAAATGAGCTGAAGTTGAAAACTCGATGGAATATCTCGATCAAGGATCAATGATGTGAATACACTGTCGAAAGAAAAAAAACCTGCGATAGAGGCCTTCAGGCTCTAAGGTACTAATTGATTTCTATGTCTTATTCTTGGATAATGATTTGAAGTCAATAGGAAAAGACTCATCACAGGAGGGCCTTGATGTATCTCCCATCAATGACATGAAATAAGTAACATATTTAAATTAGATCAAATTGTTAAGATGATTTGAAACTAACACAAGGAAGGTCGACATGGTAGGAATTGATAACAACAGATGGCCAACTTGATAGAAGGCTTGTGCAAGGTTGGACTTCTATTGAACATATGAATGACACAACAATGGTCTTGGCAACATTGAATCAAAGAAGACCGAAGATATGAACTTGCGGAAGGCCAAATGAAATACAAATGAATTTCCCAACCCAGATTCAATGATGAAGGGGGTGTCATGTTCAAGAGTGACTATTACTTTCACTAACAGAAATATAGAGACATTTCTTTCCCAAATTTCCCCCCACCATTTATGGTGAGTACCTCTTTATTTTTACACAATCTTGAGGAGGATAGCATATGCTTGTTTATGTAAGCTCATCCTTTGGATGAGTCCCTCAGAGTATGTTTAACGAACCCTAATAAGGAGTGGTTTGGTTCCATATAGGTCTTTCTATGTTTGTTTAAAGAGTCCAAAGAGAGAAAACTCAGGGGTTTTTCATGTTTAGAGAGTCTGAAAAACACTTAAAAAATACTGTCTCAGTTCCTTTTTCATAAATTAGTTTAATGAGACCGAAAAAGTGATAAACTATCGCCCATCAAACATTTTTTTCAAATACTTTTACGAGCGTGAAAAGGACAAGGTTGCTCGGAATTATTTTCATTTTTATGGAGCGTGAAAATATCTTAAAAGATACTCCGTGAGTTTTTCTTTTCATGTTACCATGACGAGTACGAAAAGGCAACAAAAGTATACTCATTTGCGTTCTCATTGATTTACGAGCGCGATAATGAACAAATACTAAGCTCGAGGTTTTTTCTGAAAAACCTAAAAAGTATTTGTACATGTGACAAACATAACAAATTAAGAAAAGTATATGTATTTCATCGTTCAGGCTCCAAGATCATTCATCTCCGAAAAAATTACAACACTCACAATACGATAAGAACATTAGGTTTTATATAAAAGAATAATATAAAATATCAATGAAAAAGTAAAAGGTGAATAAATATAGGTGAAAACTCTTTTTTACCATTTCATTGTTATTTTACCCAAAACTTGTCCAAAAAACCCTTTTTTTCCTCAATCTTCCTCTGTCGATTGTGGGAGGCATGAGCAACCATTCGACGAATGACTTATGTTAAAGAGGTAATCTTCTCATCCTCTTTCTTTTCCATGGATCAATTTTCTTTTTCACTAGTTAAAAAATAGTTTTTGAGTTAGATTTTAGGTCGGTAGGTGCACACAGTGGCCGCCGTAGGTGGCGTATATAGGGCCCTGCGGAAACCATAGGTTTCCGCAGGCAGCCTTTGGTTCACCTGTGAAATTTCTGCACTGCATATAAAGCTTCACTTGGAGCGGGCGAAACTCAAAATTTCTTTATGTGTGCTCAACCAATAAAAATTTCGAAGGAAGTGAAATAAATATGTTGACTTCTCCCTATGGTTCCCATCCAGGTTTTTGACTACCAAAATGTTGGAGTGGAGGGAGAGGGAGCACGAGGATGATGATTACATCATCAGGAATGAATCGGGCACAATTAATTCCCTCCAACAATGCGGGCTCCTGAATTTCTTCAAAATCCAGGCCATGAGGGCCCAAATGAGGTTGCTTGAGTACTTAGTCCACATGTGGGATGTGGATCAACAGGTTTTTCATGTGGGATCCCATGTAATCTCCCTAGATATGGAGGATATCTACTTTTTGATGGGATTATCACATCATGGATCCCATGTGACCTTGAAAGGTGGCAGAGGAGGCGGTTTACCGATGAGTGAGTATGTCCGTTGGTATTGTGATCCCGATGTCGAGAGACGTAAGGGAAAATTTTCCATTAGGGATGTCCAGGATTTACCCCTATGGACTATCACGTTCACTATGTCACGTATGGTGGGGAGTGAATCTTCTCACATGGTGCTCCAGAGTTACTTCCAGTATGCACTGGAGTGCATGGAGCCCCGGGTATTTAAATGGTGTGACGGGGTTCTTCACAGTGTGAAGAAACATTTGACAAAGTGCAAGAAAGTTGACGTGAAGAAATTAGGGTACAGATCCATTTTAGTGTCCTTCTTCCTCAAGAGGGATCCTCACTTTCTCCTACAGGTAGAGTGGGGCCTATTGGTGCCAGGGGATCCAAGGATGAAAAGATGGTGTGACCTCATGGCTTGGCATGTCGAGGGCCCCATCGTTAAATATAACGATGTGTTCTTTTCTTGGCTGAGGCCTCAGCTACTGATGGTAGATGACTATGCTTATGTCGGTTTGGATTTCATAGGTGATCTAGACTTGGTTCTACCCAATGATTCTCAATGGGGGAACTTAGGTAAGAAGCACATTTTTGTTTTTATAATGTTTTTGTAAATTTTGAAATATGAAATGTTTTTTATGTTTTTAATCCGATGAGTAGTCAAAATATCTTTTGACAATGCAAATGTAGTACCGCACCTACCTCCGGGTACATCCCCCATCTAGAGATGAGGGGAAGCAGCCAAGGTATAAGGTTGGGATGTCGGTGATTACAAGGCTATCGAGCAGAACCTAGAGGGGTTGACAACAGATGTACCGGATATCTCTATCGATGAGATCCTGAGACGATATCAATGCCATACCATGGGGGTATCTAGTTCTCTTAGTTGACTGCCCCGTAGCGTGGCATGGGAAGTTGTGTGTTATCCTGAGAAACATGATTGATGCTATTTTGTATATGAAGCCATGTGCTTCACATTTTGAAATTTTGGTCTTCAGACAAAAACACTTTTTGTAAAAACTTTTATCGTTATATATACATGAGGCTTCTACATGATTACTTGCTTTATATACAAAATGTGATTGGATTTATAAATGTCTCAAATGTTTGTCTAACACATAATTAGCTAATGCATCTGTTAATGTATTTAGACATCTAGGAATGTGTTGATATTCAATATAATCAAAATGGCATTCCAAGAGGTGAATTCGTAAATATACCCTTAATAAAGTAGAACTTCAAGTAACATAGACATTACTCAACTGTATTATTACTAACTGTGAATCAAGTCGTACAAAAAGATGATGGATTCCAAGTGAAACAATGTTGGTCAACAATTCGATGACTGCACTGTACTCCGCAATATTGTTAATTGCACGACTGAGGAAAACACTGTGTAGACTGATTAATTCATTCGTGGGTGCATAGATTTCCGAAGAAAAAGATGCTAGGTTCTGAGTACTATGACTAGCACCATCACCGAAGCTAATATGGGGTAGTGAAGACACCGACATTTGGAAACAAAGCATAGTGAAAGGTAAGCAGCTGGGGGTCCAAACTAGATAATGAAAAAGCACACAAGAGTATGATACAATAAAAATACAAGCACTCATGCAAAGACAATCTAAGCATAGTACTTATTCAAGTAAAGCCCATTTCTGGGTTCACTCAAAGGAATTCCATCATAATCCACTAACTCATAAGATCCCTTCTCCAACACTCGTTTGAAAATGTAAGGGCCTTGCCACATAGTCTCAAATTTTCCGGCCCCTAGTAAATCACGATCTTGTTCGTAGAGGAGAACTAGATCACTTTTAGAGAAAAAATGTTGCTTGACATGCTTGTCATATTGGGCTTTGACACTTTTTTTCTGAGCTTCAATAACCAAGGTGGCATCACGATGGGTTTCATCTAATTGCATCAGGTACAATAGACGTTCCTCTTCAGCAGAGGTGTTGGGGAGAAGTTCAATGGCTAGCTTCAAATATGGTATCTCACATTCAATCGACAGGATAAATTCGATACCATACACTAATTTGAAAGGCGTAAATCTCATGGCAGACTTCATGGATGTCCGATAGGCCCATAATGCTGAAAACAACATCATGTGGCAACTTGTCTTATGAATTACTATTATCTGTCGAAGCATAGTAATAAGAACTTTGTTTATTTCTTCAACCTGGCCATTGGCCTGTGGATAATAGGGGGTTGAATTTTCATGCTGAAGACCCAACTTTTCAGTAAGCTCGAACATCATGAAATTTCAAAAATGGCTACTGTGATCAGTGACGATAGCTTGCAGGATTCCAAATCAAGTGATGATATGATTGAATGTGAATAGGGTTGTAGTTTTTCTGGTATTATCGAATGTAGGAATCACCTCGGCCCATTTAGTGAAATAATCCATGGCTACGATGATGTATCCATGCCCCCCGCCTGAGTGAGGGTTACATGTCATGAAGTCAATGCCCCATTTTTTGAAAGGACCAACGAAAAATACAGGGTGTAAAGGAGCGAGATGATCTTATCTTGTTAGTATATGTTTGACAAGCATGACACTTCTAAACAACAGTAATACCGTTTTTAAACAAAGAAGGCTAGAAGTACCGTGCATGTAAGATGTTTTGGGCAGTGGCATACCCATACATATGAACACCACATGCTCCAAAGTGGAGATCATTCAAATCTTTCTCAGTCTCATCGTAGGTGAGACATCGTCAAAAAATTGATTCAATACCATGGTGATAAAGAGTGTCACCGAGAATTATATATTGACGGGCTTGATACCGTATACGACGATGGTTTGTACTAGAAATGTTGGGCCATAAAGTTTGAGGTTGGAGATAAATGATGATATCTTTGTACCAAACGTCATCAGAACTGATCAGAAAAAGGGATTCATCAAGTAAGGAATCCTTTGCCACGTTTGTTGTATCAGTCGAGGGAAGGTCACATATCAATTCGACAAATACCAAATATTTCTTAGACTTAGCACGTTCAAACTCTAAGTCGAACTCTTAGAGAATCACTATCCATTTGGATTACTTTCCCCCTAGAAATTGGCGTGTAATTATATGCTTCATAGGGTTGCAATCATAAATGACAGTGGTCTTACGTAATAATATATAATGATGAAAATGTTGGACAGCTTGAACAGCTGCCAAGGCCAGTTTCTCCACATGTAGGTATTTGTCTTCGGTAGTCGTGAAACTCTGAATCAAATAATAAATTACATGTTCATCGTGTGAATCATCTTCTTGGACTAACACCATGGCAATGGTGGAGTCCGAAGCGACGAGGTAAAGGAAATAGTCTTGACTATAATCGGGTGGGAAAAAGAGTGGTGTACGGGTTAGTGAGAGTTTTAAGGCTTAAACGTATTTATTGGCGGTATCGTCCCATACAAACTCATAACCTTTCTTTAATAGTCGAGTAAAACCCTGTGTTAACTTGGCATAATTTGGGATGAATTGACACAAAAAGTTTTCCTTCCCTTGCAAACTTTGAAGCTAGCGTAGTGTGGAAGGAGGAGGAAGATTAAGGATAGCCTCAACCTTCAAAGGATCTACCCTAATTCCATGAAGTGACATAATAAAACCTAGAGGTCAGTTGGACTCCACACAAAAAACACATTTGTGTGGGTTCAAATGTATACAATAGTAACGACAACGAAGGAAAATGGCTCGAAGATGGGCCGGGTGATCTTGACGATGCATGGAATGCACTGGTAGATCATCGAGATACGACTATACTATGTGCTTAATATCATGAAAATAATAAGACATGTCACGTTGAAAATTTGTACCAGTGTTATTTAAACTGAAAGGAAGTTTTTGGTAGGCAAAAGTACCCCAAGGACAAATGAAAGTAGTCTTGTGTTGATCCGCGGGAAAAATATTAATCTGATTATAGCCAAACAAACCATCCATTAAGGAGAATATTTCTCTCCTGGCACAATCTTCGACGATATGGTCAACGAAGGGGGTTGGATAATTGTCCTTAGGACAAGATTTATTGATATCCCTATAATATACTCATACACAGATCGTTCCTTGTTTCTTATTGATCGAAACTAGACTGGAGACCCAATCGGTTAAATCCACAGGATAAATAAAGTCTTCCTTAAGAAGTTTTTCAACTTTGAGCTTGATAGAAATGGATTTACGAGGGTGGGCTGGGGGAAGTCTCTTTCGGATAATTTTAGCATCTGGGTAGGCCTTAATTTCATGCACAATGATATCAGGGTCAATACCCGACATCTCTTCATAGCTCCAAGAAAAAATGTCACGAAATTCTTGAAAAATGTCTTTATAAGCGACGACCTCATCAACTAAAAATGAGGCTTGGATGTGAACATTTTCGACAATTCTAGGTTTAATGGATATGTCAAGAGGAATGGTGGGTGAGATATTACTCAGGTTCCCTTCATATAGCACATCATGGGATAACTCAGGAACAAAGAAAATGACAACAATGATCGACAGAGTCAAAATCTGTTGGTAACTCTCTATGGTGTGTTGTTATAGGAAGAGAATGGAACGATGATGTCCATAATCCCATGGGGTCTCTTCCATGGACATGAATGACATGATCATCTTTATGGTAGGAAATATCACATGAAATGGATCGGGATATGAAGCATAGAGAGAAGGGGTAGAAGGGGTTGCCTATTGAATGGCTTGATAAGAGGATTCAACTGGACTTAAAGGCATTTGTTCACCATAGCAAAGATAATCACTAGGATCATGTACTATCCACAGGTCATGAGATGCGCGGGTTTCACAGACAGAGGTGGAAATCATGTTGATGGAGGCAAAAAAAGGAGGTGGAATATCAGGTGGTGGTATTGGGAAGGTACCCATTAAAGTGGAATATTTCAAAATACCCACGTCGACATTCTCGTACCCAGGAGTTGTCTTCGAGATAAATGGTACGTTTCTAGTACAGGAATCGGAATTGAAAAAGGCCAGTTGGTCAACTGTAACGACTTTTCCTTGATGTGGGAAATGTAACACACGGAAAAGGGTTGACAAATGACATGCATGGAATCACTCCAACAACGGCCAAGTAAGAGGTTATAGTCAAGAGGCGCATCAAAGACCTCAACCTCGACATTGACCGATTTGCCTCCCAACGTAATAGACAACGAGGGAAGAACATTGTAGTGTTTAAAACCAGAACCATTGAAAGCCTTAAGTGTATTATCTGATTCAATGAGGGGAGGAGATCCAATGGATTTCCAGCAAGTAACTAACATAAAACACATGGAGGGACCCTCGTCAATAACGGTTCTAAAGATGTTCTTGTTATCGACAATAACTTGAATCTGAAATGCTAACTGAGGAGGTAGCCTTGGAATGTGGTCTTCCAAGTAAAAAATTATCAAATTGGTATCTGTGGGATCAATTCCACCTATGGCCTTTAACAATTCCTTCCATTGAGCAAGACAACTTTGAAGGACTTAGAGAGCTGAAATTGCAGAGGGTGCTTACGCAATATCTTCTATAATGTTGTAGTTTTGAGCAGCATGTGCATGTGTATTGAAGGAAAACTTTTGAACAACTCCCTTTGGGGGAGGGATAAGAAATGTATCGAGACCCGGTCATTCGATATGAAGAGGACCGTTGGGAGGTGAAGTTTAAGAAGGTCGTTGAACCAACGAAGGTGGTAAATCGTCAACTTTCTCCTTTGAAGGAGAATAATATTTGGCTTGAGTGGTGATTGAAACATCGTTCTTGGTATAATTAACAGTACACATAAGGACATATGAAGTGGTGGAAGGGGAGGGTTAGTCATGAATGACCAATTGGGCCTACTATTGAGAAGGGAAAGGTTGTGACAAAATGACAGGTGTGGGAGGCTTCTCGATCCCTTGAAGGAACTTAATGTCCTCAGCACGTCTTGGACAATATTTCATGTAGTGATCATCACCATAGATAAGGGAAGCATATCGAGGTTTACGCTTATCCTTATCATTAGAGGACTGTGTCTTGGGTTTATCAAATTGTGGATTATTATTTCTATCCTCCTTATTCTTACCCTTTCCTTTTTTATATTTAATTTTGTCGGCAGGGGTGGATTGAACGAAGTTAACTTCATAATTTTTTGAGGTGGAAGACGTAGGAGTCAGATCATCTGGAACATTAGAAGCAGTAGATTTGGGATTGGTGTGAGTGGCCGATGTGGATTTAGCGTCAGCGTGGAAGGTGCCAATCACACCATCAGTAGCACGAGTAGTTTCTCGGGTTTTTGAGGTAGTGGTGGTAGAAGGGTGAGGAGCGTTAGGGAGAAAGTTGTAAAGAGTGCCCATTTGCGAGTAAACAAGATCTACGTACTGAGCATGACTAATCACATGTTATTCAGTGAAAACTCCACCCATGGAAATATCACGGGAGATTTATTGATGAATGATTTGGTGAACCATTCATCCAATAATGGAATAGGAAGGTCGAGTTCAATCAAGCATGTCCTTCATCTCCACTCATGAATGTGATTGAAAATGTGAGTGGCTAAGGATTGCTTAAAGGAACTTAAAATATCAGTTCCTATCTCGTAGTGGATGGGAAATTGGTAATGTGTGATAAAATCCATGGCGAGGGTATTGAAGTCATTAAATAAGCCTCGTGGTAATTCTATATACCACTTTGTAGCCAAACCCGTGAGAGTTCGTTAGAAGATTCGTAACCGAATGGAGTCGTCCATCAAAGAGTTGGACGAGCATCAAAGGTGAAAAGTCATAACATGGTTGTTTGTGTCTTCTCCCAGTTTACTGTCAAATTTTGGAATGTCGAATGCTAACTTGGTTGGTATAATGGGCCAATGGGGAGAATGTAAGATAGGATCATTCAATATTCTAGACAAGTCGGGTAAATCCAAAGTGGATAAAAAGGGAAACTGTGGATTCACTTGAGGGTACTAGTTACTTTGGGGAGGAGGTCTCGTTGGTAAACCGGTAGGACCGTAAGTAGTCTTCATGTAAGTTGAAGTTCCTGACAGATTCGAAAGTGGATGTGGAGGCATGTAGCCCATGGGGTTGGGTTGGTTGGAAATGTTCGCTTGAAAAGGGACACTAAACTGAATGTTCGGACCCCAAGAAGGATTTAAAGAATCGAGATATGGTTGGCCAGAATGAGGGGGAACAAAATAGGTGACTTAAGGCTATTTCCCCCCATATGATTATGGATTTCTTTGGGAAATAAGGTTCCAAAGTTGGGCTAGTTATCCGGATGTGTTCTATCCATATAGTGGGTTATAGATTCCAACCTGAGGTTGTCATCCAAGTCGAGGATACCCCCCAACGTGATACTTCTCTCCAATGGGAATCTGGTAACCATAAGTGAATGGATAATAGGTGCTTCCAATTGGATTGGAGCCACTATGGCTAGATCCCCCAGGAAAATGTGGGATAAGACCCTCCAAAGAGGACCTGGGAAGGTGTGGGAACAAAACTGGCAACAACATTGTACCCAGGTGGAACAAAAAGTCTAGAAACTCTGGATGGAACTTGGGTAGAGATGGAGGTGTAAGGATTAAGAGAGTGATACCTAGGAGGGAGTGACGGGATAGGTCTAGATGAGAGTGGTGTGCCAATGGGAGCTTGGATAACCACCACATTCTCCATAGGAATAGTCGTAACGTGTGGGACCATAGTAGAATGGGCCATATGGAGAGAAAAATTCGAGCTAGGATCAACTGACTATGTGTCTAGAATGAAAATGATGTTTCTAGTTGTACCAACAAAATGGTCTAAAGGTATCATGTAGGTAACAAACATTTCAGGCATTTGGGAGATGACAGGTGTATCAAAACCTACCCCTAAGTCGTAAAGGTCCCGCACCGTACGAGGTGGGCTTCTAAATATGTTGTTAGTCCAAAGGGTATTCTCGGCTCCAGGGCCTAGATGGGGTTCGGTCAGTATTCCATAAGTGTCAACAACAATTTCTCCTGATGAATTCAGTCGGAGAATATGTCTCTCGTATCCAGGAGGAATGCAGAAAGCCTATAGAGAATTGGAAATAATTCGGAAATTTTCTAAAGAGGCAGAACCTTCCTCTTGCGAGGTTACAATGTCCTGGACCTCGCTCTATTGAGGAGAGCCCCTTAGTGGATTAGGAGGAAAATGGAGATACCCTTCCAGATATTTCGGGGGTATTCCTTGCATCCTACGTGAATGACGTGGAGGGTCAATGTTGGCCGAACCAAACTTTTACGGAAAACATATATGGCCAACTACGAAAACAAACAACACTTGCTAATAAAATCTAGAAATCAAACCAAGAAAACAAACCTTCTTATTTTGAAGTCACTAGTTGGTGATGAAATCCAACATTGAGAAGTCAATACAAGAAGGGGATAGGATACAGTGGGTGGAAAAGTTACGTTGACAACCTACTTAACAGACTTACACCTTGGTGCAAGCTCCCACACATAATCATGGGTATACCCTTCAAGGAGCCCGAGTGAGTCTCGACAACGTCGATTCTAGGTACTGTGAATACTTTCCCCTCTACATTCACCTCGTGTAAGACCCTAAAACAATAGGCTACTAAGGTTACCAAGAACAACAGTGATTCCTGGGGAAATAGTCGAGACTTTGATCCACGTGCAAGGGAATGGTATCTATCCCGAAATCAACTCGAAAGGCTTCCACTCGTAATCGTGGGTATACCTTCAAGTGACCCCCATAATACACACAATCTCTACACCAAGACCAACAAAGCAGGGTGAGTAACTCTTCCATCCTTAATGCGACCTCAGGTTTGACCCTTGTGTGAGAAGGGCTTCCTAGGACAAAATGTTGCAAGTGGATTTGAACACTCCCTGTCATAAGATGCTACAGTGTGTTTTATGCTTTGGAGAGTGTGCCTCACAACCTATTCCAAAGTGTTAGCCTAGCTAATGTTGGTGGAAAGAGTTTGTAGAAAATAAAAAGTTACTAATAAATTTTAAAATTACATAGTATTTTAGAGGTTGTTGTTTACACAAGAGGGAGATGGAGATGAAATTGATGTTGTATGAGACCTTCACCCAATAATATGAAAAAATAGATGAATGATGCAATGTTTCAGTTCAATGAACTCTAATTACAAGAAAGAGAAAGTATTTTTTCGGAAAACATGAAAGCTACGAAATATAATTCCTTTTCCTTGAATGAACATAATTTCAAACAATCATAAGCAATGAAATTTTCCAATTTGTTCTCTTGTAAAAAAAATTGATTTTTTTTTTTTTCTTATGAATGATCACTACAAAGAATAGATGACTTTAATTATTCCTTTCCAAAACCAAGTTAGGGATATAATGAAGAAAGGAAAAGTAATCGAAGAAAATCGATAGACTCAAAAAATACCCAAATCAAACTTTCAATGAAGATAAAAATGAAGATGACAAGAAAGTGTTTCGCTAAATGCAAATGAAAATGAATTTCCAATCAATAAGAAATCTAGAAAATGTAAACAATACAAAACCTTAAATCAAATCAAGGAATTTCATCAATCAATCACTCAGATCTCAAAATCGAAGATTATATCCTTGTTGATAAAAATCAAGAAGCAAAAACTTGTAAAGTGATGAAGAAGGGTTTTCAATCCTTGAAAACCAATCAACAACAAGTATTACACTCATAAAAAAGTCAAATAATAGCACTAAAAGTTCTTCCCAGGTGATCAAAGAAAAAATGGGTATCAGAAGACAAAAAGACCCAATCCAAAAAAAAATTACAGGCAATGTCGCAGACCAACAGTAGGGTACAGTGCGAGAATTAAAGGTTTCCACGGGCTATCTATGGGGTAGGTTGTGGAAAGTCTGCACTAGTATAAATAGTTAGGGTGCGGGTATCTAAGGTTTCCACAGGCTATTTATGGGATACAGTGAGGAAATGCCTGTAAACAAAGGAAAAATGGAAAAAGGGCAAAGAGTCTAAAAGAACTTTCATATCCAGAGAGTCTGGATGGATCCCCCACAGAATCCGAGACTAGATTAAAATGAAAAGAGCTAGGCTAAAGGAAAATGGACAACAAAAAACCAAAACAAATCATATCCCTAGTATGGTCACCAATATTTTTATTTAATAAATAGGTGAATGTGGACATATACTGATCTCCCTAGATCCACCTGGATCTAGAACAAAACAAGACAGGACATGACACTTTCCCTAAGATTTAATCATTGAGTTTACTATCAAACAAGAGATGGATGACATACGTTTGAATATTGCTTCCTTATATATTTGTTGTCCCTGCTTTGCTTCGGTGCTCTTGTGATATTGGATCTGCAATGAAACACAAATCAACCAAAGTGAAAGAAACAATAGCATATTCAATGAAAAATTACACATGTGGTCAAGGATTCATGTAATAAAATGAGAATATTTTATGGGAAAGAAACATGCCACTGTATTATATTAAGTAAAAGTGGAAGATACAACCAAACAATCTTGATGTTTCAAGGTTCCCTTTCGGTGTCCCTTTTCTCCAACCCACTCACTTGCTCAATACTTTCATGAAGAGGATCCATAATAACTTGATGGACATATGAATACCTCAAGCATCAATTTAGATAGATTTGCTCACACAATTCTCAGCTTATTCTTTCATAAATTCCTTACTTGATCTTGCTTTCTCTTGCTTACTTGCTTAACCTTTTCCATGAGAAATCCATCATTATATAGGATAAGTAGAGATGGTTAAAGATATTAGGATGATCCCACTAAATCAGAGAAGCCAGTAGGATCCCAACCATATGGATGCCACCTCATATTCTAGAAGATTCCCTTCTAGAACCTTCATGAACTTCGTCCTTTCCTCTATCTTCCAATGCCTCCAAACCCTGGCTATAGTGCAGCTTGCGAAAACGTCGAAAGAAAATTCATTACATCCTACAGAAATTAGGCATTTCCACACTATACCTTATGGCTGGCCTGCGATGACCTTCTAATAATAACTTTTGTAGAAGAGGGAGCTAGTCACTTTTCTCATGAAGAAAGGTTCTTTTGGAAGCCTGAACACATGTTGTAGAAACATCACCAAGGTGCTAAAACAATGTGTAACACCTATTTCCCCCCATTGGGAACCCTCAGGAAGAGCCAAGTCTAGATCGCCTCAGAATTCTACACCGGCATAGGCATATTCATCGACCATAAGCATCTGGGTCCTCAACCAATCAAAGAAAACACCATTATACCTAATGATAGGACCAGTTACATGTCGTGTCATGAGGTCGACCCACCTCTTCATTATTGGATCCTATGGGGAAGTTATACCCCACTCTACCTGCAAGAATAAAAATGGGACTCTCTCTAGAAGAAGGACACCAAAATCGAACCGTATCCAAATTGTTTCAGTTCACCATTCCTGCACTTGGTTAATTGTTTTTTCATGCTTCTGAGAACCCTATCACACCAGTTGAAAACTCGGGGCTGCATACATTTGAGCACATACTGGAAATAACTCTGAAGAGCCATATGGGGAGCTGCACTCCCTACCATGTGTTTTATAGTGCAGAGGATGGTTCGTAGAGGCAAGTCACGGACATATCTGTTAGAGACTTTTCCTCTATGCTTCTGAGTACCAGGCACACAATGTGCAGTGATATAGTGACTCATAGGCTCACCACCTCCACTGCTACTTGTAAGCATAAATCTAGACCCACGGTGATATTATCTGGTCAATTAGTAGATATCCTCGATATATATCGTAAGAATGTGAGCCCCCACATGGAATTCCTGTTGGTTTGCATACCACATGTGAACTAAGTATTCGAGTAACCTCAACTTGGCCATCATGCCATGAATCTTGAAGAATTTTAACTGTCCACACTACTGGAGGGAATTTATCATTCCCGCATCATTCCCAACAAATTAATCTTCCTCCTCATTCTCTCTCTCTCTCCATTCCAAAATTATTTCCATGGAAAACCTACAATGGAACATAAAATATAGATTAGCATCTTCATATTTTCCCTGGAAACATTTTTATTGGAAAATACATCTAAAAAAAAAATTGATTTGTGCACGTCACAGGCCTGGGCATCCGTATAGTGTAGAGTCATCACAATATATCTTTAGGGCCTCTTGTGACGACCCTGGGTCATCGCAGGGCATGATATAGAGCACCTACAACGACCTCCACACATGGGTACCCTTGAAAACTTAACTCAAAAATCCATTTCTAACCAATGAAAAGAAAAAATTGATCCATGAAAGGTTGAAAGAGATGAAAATCACCTGTTCTATGGAGACCATTCATCAAATGGTCAACTATGCCTTCTGTGATCCGTAGTGGAAAATCGAGGAAAATGGGGGTTTTTGGACAAGGTTGGGGTGAAATGACAAATGGAATAGTGAAATGAAGTTTTTTACCCATTTCTATTGACTTATTCACTTTTTCATTTTCATTTTATATTATTTTATATATTTGACCTAAACCCTAAAGTTCTAACGATGTTGCAAGTGTTGATTTTTTTCATATTAAAGATCTAGGAGTGGAAACTTTGGAATAAGGATACATTCTTGGTTTGTTTTTACACATTTGTCGCATGTACAAATCTTTTTAAAAAAATTTAAGAAAAACTTTGATCTTAGTCTTTGTTCGTTCTCATGCTCATAAATCAATGAGAATGTAACCGAGTATACTTTTATCACTTTTTTATAATCGTAAAGGTTATACGAAAAAGGAACTCCCTAGAGTTCCCTTTAAGCTCTTTTCAGACTCTCTAAACATGAAAATATTTTCGAGCGACCTTGTTCTTTTCACGCTCATAAAAGTATTTGAATCAAAAATATAATGAGTGGTAGATTATAAATTTTTCGATCTCGTCAGCTTAACTTATGAAAAAGGACCTTGTGGATTTCACTTTAAGTTTTTTTCAGACTCTCTAAACATGAAAAACCCTTGAGTTTTATCTCTTTGGACTCATTAAATAAACATTGAAAGACTCATATGGGACCCAAATACTCCTTCTTAGGGTTCATTAAACATACGTCAAGGGACTCGTCTGAAGGATGAGCTTACATCAACAAGCATATGTTATCCTCCTCAAGCTTGCGTAAAAATAAAGAGGTACTCACTAGAAATGGTGGGGGGCAATTTGGGAAAGAAATGTGTCTCTGTATCCATTTTAGTGGCAGTAATAGTCACTCTTGAACATGACACCCTCTTTCATCATTATATCTAGGTTGGGAAATACATTTGTCTCTCGTTTGACTATCCTCATGTCCATATGTTGGGTCCTCCTTSATTCAATGCTTCCAATACCATTGTGGTGTCATTCATATGATCAAGAGAAGTCTAAGCTAAATAAGCCTCCTATCAAGTCAACCATATGCAGTTATAAATATTCTACCATGTCGGCCTTCCTTGTGYTAGTTTCGAATCACTTCATACTCTGATCTACTTCAAATATGTTACATATTTTGTGTCATTGATGGGGGATACATCAAGGATCTCCTGTGATGAGTCTTTTCCTTTTGAATTCAACCCATTATCCAGGAATAAGACTTAGAAATATTTAGTACCTTAGATCCTGCATGCCTCAATGGCAGGTTTCTTCGCTTTCAACAGCGGGTTCATATCATTGACCCCTGATTGGAATAGTCCATCAAGTGTTCGACTTCAACTCATTTATTCACATTCATTGTATTGTACTAGGGTACCTTGGGAGTCATTGACATCAATGGTGATTTCCCTCGCACTTGTTAATAGTTTTCATTAATGACTGGTAATCAAGTGGTTTCTACCATGTTCTACTTCAGCACCTATAATCACATGGTTATATTCGTTCTTAGAAATGATGGAAATGAAGACCCTAGATCATACCATTCTGGTCTAGGCTACGATAGAGTATTCATGATTTGTATTGACACAAATCCACTTTGTATGTCTCGTGGATATGTTTGAATTTGATTCATTTTAGCACATAGATCCACAATGTATTCTGGGTGGCTATGTCGACTTCATATTGACATGGATCCATAGTGTATATTTTGTGGACATGACTCATTTGACATTTTGTAATCTGAGTATGGGAATGCCTACCTTAGATAATGGTATATTATTATGTTTATTCTTGACTATTTGTAGGTTCCTGACCGATGTACTCCTTGTTTCCAACACACACATTCTACAAAGTATTTCGGCTATCATGAGTTCCAGTATCATACTTTTGGGGGAATTTTGTTACATGCTTTTTTTGTCACCCTAGTGATCCATTGACAACATGTGTTCATGTTCCCAAAAAAAGCCTTTCTTCATGAGGAAAGTGACTGAATTTCTCTTCTTAAAAACCTTATTAAGGAAGGACATCGCAGGATGCACCATATGTAGGGTGCGACAATCCTTGATCATCACCCCCTACCCTAAAGTTGGGTTGTGACATCTTTGCAGGATGCTCTACAACTAGGGTGCAACGATGTCAAAAGACTAAGAAAAGGGGTAGTTTCATGAAAGCTCTAGAAGGGGATATTCTAGAAGATGAGGTGACATTTGTATGGTTGGGATATTACTTGCTTCTCTGATTTTTTGGGATCATCCTAATCTCTTTAACCATCTCTCTTTCCCTTATATAAATAGGAATTTATCATGGAAAATTCTAAGGTTAATGAAGGTTGATTCAAGCAATATTAATATTTGAATAGGATAAGAATTGGATGAGGAATTCTACCTCAATTCATACTTGAGGGCTTCATTTCAGTTCATCAGGTTATTATGGATATTCTTCATTCAAGGTTGGAGAAAGTGTGTGTGTTGGAGAAAAGGTCCATCGGAAGGGGACCTTATGAGATCAAGGCCTTTGGTTGTAATATCCACTTTCATTTAATATGATACAACAATATGTTTCTTTCCTATAAAACTATTCTCGTTTTATTGTATGATTCCTTGATCACATGCATAATTTCTCATTGAGTACATTGTTTTGCTTTCACTTTGGGTGGTTTGTGTTCCCTTGTAGATTCAATATCACAAGAGCACCGGATTGGATCTAGGATGACAACGACAAGAGGAAGCGATATTTAAACAGTATGTTTCCCATCTATTGTTAAATAGTGAACTCAATGGTTAGAACTTAGGGAAAGCGTCATGTTCTGTTCGGTTTTGTTCTAGATCTAGGTGGATCTAGGGAGATCTGTTTATGTCCGCATTTACCAATTAATCCCATAATAGTGGTGACAACCACAATTTATCCTATAAACCTAATTTTACAATATATAGCAACTTTTAGGAAACCAAACTAGTGTAAATGGTGATATGGTCCTAGACCACATTATATTATGAATCAACCACTCTCAGTTCACATTGACAAAGAAAAAAATAAATCATAAATATTAGACAAATGTTTGTGTTAAAATACAAATTAAATCACAAAGATAGCTCATGAATGCATGGAACTCAATCAAATACGCATAACACAAATATATTACTTTATATAATAAAGATAATAAAAATATTATTGCATTGTAGTATATTACATATGCTACAAAGTTCTCTCATATGATTTGCTTTTTCTAGGTATCAATATATAACTATCAATCCCAGATTATACTATTTGGGTCCACAGGTTGACTCCAAATACCTATGATCACAATAAATCATTCTACAAAGGTGTAGTAAACCTTGATACATGTAAGATAATATAAAGCCTTAAGTGTGAGAAAAAATGTTTAAATTCTAGAATTATCATTTATGCATTCCACACAATAATAGACACAAGAATGTAGAAAGAACCCTTAAGGTAGGGTAACACCATCAAATACTCCTTATGGAAGAAATAACTCCACAAGCCATGCTTGCTACAAAACATTACATCCAACATACGACATCTCTCCAATAGAATGAAACTCATGTGTATTTATATTTTATCATGAGTATTCCTAGGGTTCTATGTTGACTACCCCTTATTATTATGTTATTTCATCTTAACTATATAGTGAGCCTATTTATTACCCATCAACTACCAAGTGATCTTATTCCATGATTATGGCCACATTGCATTCACTGTCCCTTTGGGATCCTCCCTACGTACCCCATATTATCATCCCTAAGTACATTATATTTCATCCCCTTTCACATGCTTGATCCCTAAAACATAGGAATAATCCATATAATATGACTTGCTAAGTAATGTAGTCAACTAGTACCATGCACAATCATCCACTCATCCTAGTGAAATGTGGACATGGGGTTTAATTGTGGCATTTCCTCCTCGATATTGATTATGGTTTCCCCTTGGGTTCCATTTTCTTGTTTTGCTACTCTTATATCTCCATGCATTGGTTTTAGTCCCCAATGTTCCTCCATACTATTTTCCTTTCTAGTTCCATGTTGACCCACTGTAAGTTTGCTAATTCTCACGCCCTTTCCTTGATGACTATTGTTTATTTGGGTGACGATCTAAAACAACCTTAGCTATCAATTCTTCTTTATTTGACATTTTAACATTTGGTTCCTTTGATTCATTTATCTCCTTATATTTTTGAAGTACCCAACCACTCGAGTACCCGCAGGGATGGTGGGGTACTCAAAACTTTTCTCCAATTTCCAAGATTTCACCATGCCATTAAATTATTATACCATATCACTATTTTTCATGTCCCCATTTTTGGATTCCCTTGTTCGATAGTGGAAATGACTTATGTGGCTTGTTAGTGAACAAAAATGGAGTCAAAAGGGGTTATTTAATTTCACTTAGTTAGGGGATGTTATGTATTTAAAGTGACATTAGATTAATAAGTTACTTATTTATTATTAAAAGTAACTTTTAATCCTAAAGTAAAAGAGGAAGGGGGATAAGAGTCATATTTGACTTATGTGTTTATTAGTCTAGTGAGCCAGATGCGAAGGCCAATGAGCCTGATTTTGTATATGTAAGTAATCACATCATTAATAAAATTACATTTTTGTTTGTAGACGAACCATGAAGAAGAGTTATGGGGGAATAAGATCCACTAGGTAGGGTAAGGGAGGGGGCAAAGAGTCTAGGCCTGGGGGATAAGCTAGAAGGACCTACCTCTATGAGAATAATATTTTATTATTATTTCCCAAAGGCTATAGTTGACTTAAACCATGTTGTCCTAAGTTCCTAGGAAAAAGGGAATGAGTGCTAAGTGGAACTCATGCGGCTTCAGGAAGACATGTGTTAACCTGGGTGCTTACAGTTATAGCTGAGGGAACCAGCTCGTTGGGGGTTCACTTCCCACTCTGGCATTGCTTCCCATCCTTGCGTCTGGAGCAGTTTGGATTTTCCTCATGACCCTTACGTTTATATGGAAGTCTGTCACCTTCCCGATTGACCAAGGGATTCACGCATTGAACCAGTTCTCCATCATCATCGCCTTTGTATATAGAACGCACCTTTGGATTCTTGTTGTTGTACTTGATTTATACCATGTGTCTCCTTTGAATCCATACACAATTGTACTCGCCTAAGACTTATTGTGTCTTAGCATTTGGATGTTTCCATTTTTCAGTGTCCATACCCATTTTATGTTGTTATCATCACCTGTGTGTTAGATGAATGTTGTTGTAATAATGTTTAGGAGCTGAATTGAAGAATCTGATTGTGAGGCCTATGAGAAAATTTCCCAGGTGAGAGAGTTTGTTGGGAAGTGAGTTATTTTATAAGGGGGTCCCGTAGGAGCTACAGTACTCTAAGAGTTCTAGTCTAGCCTGTTGCTGAATCCCAAGGTAAGGGAAGTGTAGTAGCTGATGGACTTGTATTAGTGAAGGTGTACCCTCCTGGAGTGGAGAAGTCATGTGGGGAATGAGGGTCTATGGGTTGTGGGCATAAGTGTCTCTTGGGATAAAAAATCCTTTCTATTTTTTTGTGCAAATTCCTTGTTTTCCTTTCCAAGCCTAGAATTCCCTTACCCAGTGGAGTTTAGTCCCAGCTCAGGGGTGACCCACTGTTGAGCGTGATGAGAAACATGGTCTAAGGTTGGGAGGTTTGTGGAAGGTCTGCACGTAGTTAGTGGTCATCTATTAAAATATAAGTATCATTTACATGCTTAATTATGTATGTTATGGATGTTTGTGATTCTTGAAATGTTATCATGTGTTCCATTGCATGTAGGAATTACTGTCAATTCTTTGTTCAATGTGTGATGTGTATTTTTATTTGCATTATAATCAATGAGTAATACATGTTTATATATATGTTGCATGTATGTGTTAAATGTTTCTTATGCTTAATTTCATTAGATATATATATCAGTATAAGTGTGAATACCAGATGTCATCTCCATATTCCGGTTAAGTTTTATATGTGATTATTTCCACAAATTTACTCAGTGGCATGGCTTGGCCTGTTGTTTAAGGTCAGACTGTCACACAAATTGGTATCCAAGTAGTMAAGTCAAATTTACGGTTGTTTGGGTAGAATTACTTGGCAGGGGTTGGTGGCCGGGGGATGTTACAAATTAGTATCAGAGCTAGTTGATCTAAGTGAAGTGTTTGATTAGTGGCATTTCCCGACCTTTTRGTGGATGGGGACATTACAAATTGGTATCAGAGCCATGGTTTCAACAGTGAGCCTGGATAGACCGGATAAGTGGTCATGAGAACCAAGGTTTTGGGTGGAAATTGTGTCAATAGGAATCAATTTCAAACTTCATAACATTCCTGARTGCTGAGAGGTTACCTTAGCTATGTTACAAAGTTGAGGAGGTGTAGCAGTATTATAAAACCACGACAGATGTGCTATTGGGCCACAGAGTAATGTTGGTCATCAAATCTATTCGGGAAAAGGGGAATCCTTCACGACCGTCATATCTGGGGAAAGTGTAGGAGGGTTAAACTTGAAGCCTTCAGACTTTGCAACTTTGGTGAAGTATGTGTTATAGAGGGGAAGAGGTCGAAACCCCAAAGTCCCCAAAGTAGATATACACCATAGATCTGGGATAAGAGCTCGACCGTTGGATCAAGACAAGGGTGGAAGTTATGGAACGATATGAAGGATAGAGAAATCCTGAAGCTTTGAAGTCCGAAGTAATCGGGACTGTCCATCAAAAGGGACCCGTTTCAACAAATTGGCTTGCTCAAGATTTTGGCGTTCAGAAGAATTAGTGCGTGTTGAGGTGAGAAATCTGAAGCCTAAAGCCTCGAAGAGCTAAAGTAGTGAGTCATGATGACATCACCTAGAGGTGACGTGGACCTCTCCTATACCTTCCACGTGCCCCCACATGGAATGTTGTCAGCTGCACTATGTGGGCCCTGAGGTTACATGACATAGTTAAAATTTGATTCACCCACACTGGCATTGATCATGATACATCAAGATCAATGGCTAGGAGGAATTGTAGGAACCCAAGTTGTACGGAAGTTTATTTCCCAAGGTGGTCTCGCAATCCAAACTATGGTTTTACCAGGGGGTTACGTGTTAGCGTCAGAAGAATTGAGGGATGAAAGGCAGGTTACTCCAAACCTTTGATGCATGCCCCCACAATTTGAAAGKCGTTAATTAATGTGACTATTCAGTATCTTAGTTCAAGTACGAAAATCGTGGGTCCAGTGGATGCRTGGCGCCAGTTGTGAAGTCCGGAGACTTGACACTCTGGAATAATGGTTCATAAGGAAACAAAAGGAAGAACTTTTAGAAAGTTTCATAGCGCCGAGGTGACGAGACGTAATGACGTCACCAAATTTGAAATGGACATGTTCGGAGATTAACGGTTCTGGAGAAGTGGGGTGTGCTGATGCACAAACTCCCAAACCCTGAAGTCCTGAATATTTGAAGCTCTGAAGTCTTGGAACTTATATGCCTGAAGTTCCACATTGGGTGTCAACCATTAGATGTTGGGTAGTCGTGAACTGTCGATCCACCCTACTTCATGAGTTCGTTAATCCATAACTTCGAGAGATTGTTGAGATATGAGTTGAAAACTTATGAAGACAGAGGCCCGAAGTCCCGAATAAGATCCTATCGACTTATCGCTTGGGCATAGTTGGGATCGCATGGTTTGGGGGCTAAGAGAAATGGGCTAGTGTCCGAAACTTATTACAGAATAGAGAAAATCTCAGAAAGAAAAGATCCACGGGGATTCTTGATTGATCGAGAACCACATAATGAAATATGAAATTTTTCTTAGAATCATATTGGTTTATGACTACTATGGAATTGTTTAAGGACTATTGGCCTGACAAAATTTGGTTGACTGCACATTGTGTTTGCAGAGTTAATGGTTGTCATATCTAAATAGATTGTCGTAGAGTGAAGAGAATGGAAGAGGCACATAATGCTTTCAATTTAGAGAATGAAGCTAAAGGAATGGATTTCCATTTGGAAGTTGAAGGATCAAACTCCAATGGGCATGGAGAATAGATATACAAGGAAGGAAACATGATGAAAATCATTGAAATATTGCAGAAAGATGCCCAGACTCACCGTGCAGATAACAAAAATCTCATGAAATCCAGGGAAAAATAGGGACAATTCAACATAAAGTTGATACAGATCCTGGAAAGGATCGAAAAAAAGTTGGATAAGGAGAGTGACTCAAGCAGTAAAGGGAGTCGGGGGAACCATGAGAATAAAGGAAGATAAAGAAGCATTAGTAGGCATCACTGTCACTCCCCAAAACATTCCAATAAGAGGGAACACATTATTTGAAGCCCATCTCAAACCAGAAAGCACATGATATCTGGAGTGGATGAACTGAAGGGTGAAATGAACAATATTAAACCTCCTACTTTTGACGGAGAACACAAGAAATATGAAGATTCTGAGACATGGTTGTTGGGCATGAGGAAATATTTCCAACTGCAGAACTATTCTTCTCATGCAGAAGAAAGAATTACCATCTACCAACTTAAAGGAAAGGCCTCCATATGGTGGGATCAACTTGTGCATGTACAACACGTTAGAGAGAAAAATTTTACATGGAGGGAATTTAAGAGATATTTTTAAAATAAGTACTTAACTAAGAGGTATTATGATAGAATCTTCGAAATCAAGATGGAAAGTATGTCCATTGATGAGTATGAAAGAAGATTCTTAGAGTTGTTGAAATATGTCCCCTTCATCAAAGACGAGATAGTTAATATTCAAAGGTATCTGAGTGGGTTTCCATCTTCCATCAGTGACAAGATCCAGTATGATGACCCAAAAACTATGGAATAAACTATAAGGAGAGAAAAATTCTTATATGATCAACAAAAAGAAAATCCTACTTTCCAAAAGGCTTGGTAAGACAAGAATAAGTTTAAGAGGCAACAGAGGAAAAAGGGAAACAAACCACCATTTTTTAGGAATATCCCTCAAGGAAAACCATGTTTTAGAGAGCCTAGGAAGGCTTAAGTAGGTGGGAAAATGCCAAGACAACCACCTATTGAACGTTTGGGTTGTAAAGGAAACCATAGGTACAAAGATTTCCCCCACAAAAATGACAAAGTGAGAACTATCCACAATGTTCAACAAGAAGAAACAATGGAGGACATGGGAAGGAGCATACCAAGGATATACGTAGCCCTAGACAACAAGAAAGTGGAATATCAGTCACATATGATTGAAGTGGAAGGTATGATAAACAACCAAACCATTACTATTTTAATTGATTTAGGAGCTAGTCATAGTTATATAGATCCTAGAATGGTGGAAATTTTACATTTTCCAAGAAGCAAGCATGGAAAATCTTGGTTAGTGAAACTAGCTATAGCAACTAATAGAAAGGTTTTTGAGTTGGTTAAGTCGTGTCTAGTGGACATGAATGGACTGAGAACAAGGGATGAATTGAACATCTTAACTTTAGGTTCCTATGACTATCTAATTAGGATGGATTGGTTGGAACAACATCATGCCATCTTATACTGTCGTAACAAGGCATTCACTTTCCTGGATGAGGAAGGAAACACAAGGAAAGTGAAAAGAATTCCAAGGACAATTTCAGTGAGAGAAATATCAACAATGCAGTTGAAGAAGTGTTATAGGAAGGGCTTCCAAATATTTCCATCTCATATGGAAGAAACACCTAAGGATAAGGTGTCAAATATTGAAGACCATAAAGTATTAAAAGATTTTGAAGATGTATTCTAGGAGGTACCCAAAATACCCCCGAAGATAGATATTAATTTCTCTATAAGCCTGATGCCTGGAGTAGCTCCAGTGTCAAAAACCCCTTACATAATAAGTACACCAGAGTTGAAAGAACTGCAATTGAATCTTGAAGATATTTTGAAGAAGGGGTATATACACCCAAGTGTGTCACCTTGGGGTGCCTCGGTCCTTTTCGTGAAGAAGAAGGATGGGACATTGAGATTGTGCATTGATTTCAGACAATTGAACAAAGTGACTATTAAGAACAAGTATCCTTTTCTAAGGATCGATGATCTCTTTGATCAGTTGAATGATGGAAAGATATTTTCAAAAATAGATATCAAGTCAGGGTATCACCAGGTAAGGGTAAAGGATGAAGACATCAAAAAGAACTCCTTTAGAACAAGGTATGGTCATTATGAATTCACAGTGGTGCCATTTGGGCTATGAAATGCACCCAATGTTTTCATGTGCTTAATGAATGGTGTTTTCAAAGAATATTTGGACAAGTTTGTCATTATCTTTCTGTATGACATCCTTCTATATTCGAAGTCAGAGGAAGAGCACGAACAACATCTGAGGATGGTGTTGAAAGTACTAAGAGAGGACCAAGTGTATGCCAAATTGAGCAAGTGCTCATTATATCAAAAGCAAATCCATTATTTGGGACATATCATTTCAAAAGATGGGATAGTCGTGGATCCTCAGAAGATAGAAGCCATCAGATAATGGTCAATGCCGAAGAATGTGACATAATTTAGATCCTTTATGGGTCTATCTGGCTATTACAAAAGGTTAATATCAGGGTTCTCAAGGATATCTCACCCCATCACTTCCCTGCAAAGGAAGGAGAAGAAATTTCAATGGACAAAAGAATGTGAGAGAAGCTTTCATCAATTGAAGAAGTTGTTAACCAGTGCTCCAATCCCGAGGATTGCAGATTTGAATGAGGATTTTGTAGTGTGTACATACGCATGCAAAAAAGGACTGGGAGGATTCCTTAGTCAAAATGGGTTTGTGGTATGTTATGAGTCCAAAAAGTTGAAGGATCATGAAAATAAATATGAAACTCATGATTTGGAGTTGGCATCCATTGTGAATTCCCTGAAGAACTGGAGGAACTACCTCATGGAAAGGAGGTTTGAACTAACGACATACCATAATGGTCTGAAGTATTTTTTTGATCAGCCAACCTTGAATTCTAGGTAGAGTAGATGGTTGGAATTCCATTGTGAGTATGAATTTGATATCAATCATATGAAAGGAAAGGAGAAAAAAGTGGCTAATGCACTCAGCATAAGAGTGCATGAAATACATGCTACATCCATTAGTATGTATCAAATTGATATTAAAGGAAAAATTTCAGAAGATGCAAATGCAGATTTGCAGTACATGGAATTGGTGGAAAAGATACAACAAGGTAGGATGCTACAGAAAGTGGAGGATTATAAATTGGAAGTTGATGGAACACTCATGTACAAAAATAGAATTTATGTACCTAATTCCCAGGAATTGAGAATTATGATATTGAAGGAAATGCATAATGTTCCTTATGCTGGGCACCTTGGATATCAGAAAACAATGGCAACAATCAAGAGACATTACTTTTTTCTAGGTATGAAGAATGAAATTGTAGAATACATCGCCAGATGTATGGAGTGTCAGAAGGTCAAGGTTGAGCATAGGCACCCAGCTGGATGCTACAACAATTTCCCATTCTTGAGTGGAAGTGGGAAGTGGTGACAATGGATTTCATCACAGAGTTACTTAGAACAAATAAGCAACATGATTCCATCATGGTGGTGGTGGATAAGCTTATGAAAGTTTTCCATTTTATTCCATTGAAGACTACTCACAAGGAAACTAATGTTGTTGATATATATATGAAGGATGTAGCATGATTGCACAGTATTACCAATAAAATTGTGTCTGATAGAGACCCAAAATTCACCTCAAAGTTATGGAAAGGGTTATTCAAAGGGTTCAGAACGAATGTGAACTTCAACACAGCCTATCATCCTGAGTCTGATGTGGAAACAGAAAGGGTGAAACAAGTGATAAAGGACATGTTAAGGTTGTATGCGATGGACACACCATCTAAATGGGAAGATTATCTACACTTGGTAGAATTTTCCTACAACAATGGGTATCAAGCATCACTGAAGATGAGCCCATTTGAACCACTTTATGGAAGAAAGTGAAACAGACCAATAAGTTGGGATAACCTAGCTGATAGAGAAATAATTGGGCCAGAGTTTATCAAGGAAACGGAAGAGAAAATGCTGAAGATTAAGTATAATTTGAAGGTTTCCCAAGACAGGAAGAAAAGATATGAAGACAAAGGAAGAACCCATAGGGAGCGTAAAGTTGGTGATCATGTTTTCTTGAAATTGAAAGCCAACAGAAGTTCCCTGAAGCTGGGAAACTGTTCCAAGTTGGCAGCCAAATATTCTGGGCCATTTGAAATGCTAGAAAGGATTGGACCAGTTGCATATATGCTTTCATTGAATACATCCATGAATGTACATCATGTGTTTCATGTTTCATTGCTTAATAAATATATACATGATGCTAATAATATTATTGATTGGAATGTGATTCAAGTGGAGCAAGAAAGCATCTTGCAGGTGCATCCGGTGTGTATAGTAGACTGGAAAAGCAAGAAACTCTAGAAATGAGCCATAGGTATTGTAAAAGTCCAGTGGACCTGATACGGTCCTGAGGACGCAGCATGGGAGCATGAATATGCTATGCAGGCATAGTACCCACATCTTTTTGAATATTTTGGGAAATCTTGTTATTGTTGTGTAAATAAGTTGCACTGAGGACAGTGAAAAAATAAGGGGAGGGGATTGTAATACCCCAAGGCAGAGCCCATGTTGAATTGTAATTATGTTTATAGGCTGGTGAGATGAGTGGTTATAAGCTGAGAGACTTATGTGTCTATTAGGCTCGTGAGCTAGATGTTAAGGCCAATGAGCCTAATTTTGTATATGTAAGTACTCGCATCATTAATAAAATTACATTGTTGTGTGTAGACCGACCATGAAGAAGAGTTATGGGGGACTAAGATCCAATAGGTAGGGTAAGGGAGGGGGCTAAGCATCTAGGCCTAGGGGATAATCTATAAGGACCTATGTATAAGGGAACAATATTTTATTATTATTTCCCAAAGGCTATGGTTGACTTAAACTGTGTTGTCCTAAGTTCCTGGGAAAAAGGGAACGAGTGCTAAGTGGAACTCATGCATCTTTAGGAAGACATGTGTCAATATGGGTGCATGGAGTTATAGCTGAGGGAACCAGTTCATTGGGGGTTCACTTCCCACTCTGTCATTGCTTCCCATCCTTGTGTTTGGAGAAGTTAGGATTTTCCTCATGACCCATACGTTTCTCTGGAAGTCTGTCACCTTCCCAATTTACCAAGGGATTCATGCATTGAACTAGTTCTCCATCATCATCACCTTTGTATCTAGTACACACCTTTGGATTCCTTATGTCATACTTGATTTATCTTGTGTGTATCATACGAAGTCAGACGCAATTGTACTCGTCCGAGCCTTGTTGTGTCTTAGTGTTTGGCTGTTTCCATTTTTTGGTGTCCATACCCATTTTATGTTGTTGTCGTCACCCGTGTGTTAGTTGAATGATGTTGTTGTATTTCTTAGGATTTGATTTAAAGAATTAGGTTGTCATGCTTGTTAGCAACTCTCCCAGGTGTGAGAGTTTACTAGGAAGTGAGTTCTCCTGGAAGGGGGTCCCATAACAACTACAATACTCTGAGACTTCTTGTCCAGCCTGTTAATGAAGTCCAAGGCAAGGGAGGTGTAGTAGACGATGGACTTGTATTAGTGAAGGTGTGCCCTCCTGGGGTGGAGCAGGCATGTGGGGAATGAGGTTCCATGATTTTTGGGCATAAGTGGCTCCCGGGATAAAAGATCCTTCCTGTTGTTTTGTGTAGCTTCATTGTTGTCCTTTCCAAGCCTAGAATTCCCTTGCCCGGTGGAGTTTAGTCCCATCTCGGGGGTGACCCACTATTGAGTGTGATGAGTAGCGTGGTCTAAGGTTGGGAGGTTTGTGGAAGGTCTACATGCAGTTAGTGGTCATATATTAAAAGATAATTATCATTTCCATGCTTAATTATGTATGTTATGCATGTATCTGATTCTTGAAATGTTATCATGTGTTCCATTGCATGCAGGAATTATTGTCAATTTTGTGTTCATTGTATGATGTGTATTTGTATTTTCATTATAATTAATGAGTAATGATTGTTTATATATATGTTGCATGTATGTGTTAAATGTTGCTTCTGCTTAATTGCATTAGATATATACATTTGTATAAGTGTGAATACCAAATGTCATCTCCATCTTTCGGTTAAGTTTTATATGTGATTATTTCTGCAAAGTTACTCAGTGGCATGGCCTGGCCTATTGTTTAAGGCTAGACTATCATAGAAATTTGTATCATAGTAGTAAAGTCAAAGTTAAGTTTATTTGTGTAACATTACCCAGCAGGGGTCGGTGGTCGGGGGACGTTACAAATTGGTATCATAGCTAGTTGAGCTAAGTGAAGTGTGTGAGTAGTGGCGTTTCCCGACTTGTTGGTGGCTGGGGACGTTACAGAAATGATAAAAGGAGGGTTAGAGCCTCACTTTGGTATTATAATTTGATCTCTCATTTTGGAAGTTCTCTTGGAGCCATTGTTTCATCAGGGTTTAGGAAAAACATTCCACTATTGGTTTCGTTTCGGTAGTGTAATATCAACCCTAGCTATATAAGAGGGGAATCCATCCAGTATTTCCATTGGAGATTCAATTTTGGGATTTGGTTTGTAGTGAGAGGAAGATCAGATTGTGCAGAATATTGTACGGAACTTGTCGGAGGAGGTCGATCCAAGGTTTTGCAGGTGTAATAAATGGTTTTCAGGAAATCCATACCAGGATTCACTCTCGTGTGTGAGCAAAGGGTGTCCCGCGGGGCCCTACTAGTTGTTTTTTATTGTCATGGGAGGTCCCACATGTTGTTGAGTCGCGTTCCACAAGGAACTCTGCAATCCAACATGTAGAGTTGTTTGATACGAGTGATAAAAGTGTTGTAGGAGGTGTTTGAGGATCATATAGACACCACATCAAAGAGGTTTTGATGGTATATAAGAAGACACATCATTTCTTGACAAGGTTTTGGCATCATTAGTTGGTTTCTTGATTTTCTGTTAGTAGATGTTGCAACTTCCTACTAGACATTAGATCTGAGTGGTTAGGAAGGATATATCAACTATTGTTAAATCCAATAAATATATTTGTATTGTTGTGATTTGAGTTTTCAAGACATAATAAGATGTGATGGTTATCTTCTCTATTCTTTGTGTAATGGGTGCATGTAATATGTTTGGCAATATTCATAAACTTGAGGCATATGAAAACTATTTGTAAGAAGTTTCGAGCAACCCTAATATAAAGTGTTTGATAAAATTACACAAAGATAAACAATAATTTGGACAACAAACATAATATTACTAGGGACATTACATTGATATTAGAGCTGGTGATTTTTCCATATTGTGTGTGCATTTCATGGATGAGGGTTTATTAAGTGTTTGACAAAACCCAAGCCTATAACAATCATGTTGAAATTACTTAGGAAGATTAATCTGGAACGTCCAACTGATGTTTTTAGAAAGTTGGAGGAAAATAAATACATTCTTGACTACTAGAAGTATCTAAGATTGGATGAATATGTTCGTGTAGGTTTATCCTTCAAAATATATTACACCCTTGTATAGGGAAGTTGTTGATTAAGGTTGGTTGTCATTGATGTCAACCCTTGAAGAAATCCCTGCAGCACAAAGGTTCGGGTAATGGACCCAAGATTGTTTGATGTAAAGATGACTCATTACTTTCTTGTCATGGTTGATAAGAAGTAAAGATGAATGAACTCCAAAGTGTTCCCCTTATGGTGAAAGTCGTCACGGGAAGATGCTTTGCGGAGTAAGAGAACCCATGCTTAATTGTGGAATAATGAGATGAATGACAATGAATTTGTTAGGTAAAATATACTAGATGGATATTTCTTGTCATTCCATTTCCGGTGGTATGTGGAATGCCACATAACTCCTCACAGTTCGAGAGTTATGGCCATGAGAAGTTGGAGACCCCGGGTTTGGGTAATGGACCCAAGTTTGTTTGATGGATAACAGTATGAGTGATGATATATTTTCAAATAATACTATTCTATATGGATAGTACATGTCATTCCATTTCTGGTGGTATGTGGAACTTCACATAACTCCTCATGGTTTGAGAGTTATGGCCTTACGAAGTTGGAGGACTCTCATATGTCATCTAGAAGCCCCAAAAGGTCAAAGTAGTCAAAGTGGTTTAAGA
>SNQJ01S0051367.1:34485-46689 GCA_010110895.2 Picea sitchensis
AAAAGGTCAAAGTAGTCAAAGTGGTTTAAGATATTTTAAAAGGTAAATAATAAAGTGAAGTAATGAGTGTATTATAATTCAAAGTGAATAAAAAATAAATTATTTCAATAATAAATTTAATGGAGAAATTAGAAGTGGGTTAATCCTAAAATAAGGAAAGTGGGGTCGAGTGACCTAGAAGATGTTTCTAAGGAAGCTACTTGGAGAGTATAAATAAGAGGAAAGGCTCTCTCATTTTAATAACACTTGAGAATATTGAATATCTATATTTGTTTGAGGTAACCAAGGATATCTAAGACAAAATTCTGAGGGAAGGTGAAGAAAAGAAGGCCGAAATGCAAGGAAGGATAAATTCTTTTGATGGTGCTTTCTAAGGTATCTTATTTACAGGCCATCTCACCATTTTAGCTATAACTTGTTTTCTGTAATTATCCAGATGGTGAAATTGTTATGACATTGAGAAGACATATCCAAGTATATGTGGTAAACAAATCATCTTGTGGGCCATTGTACTTTTGTATTTACACGCCGTGTAAAATAGGGTTTGTGGCTAGTCTTGAAAATAGTAAAACACAAGTGTTTCGGGTAAAAACGTCATAACTTATTCATAACAGATCCAAATTCAGTGAAACCAAATGTGTTGGTTAGGGTAATGTATTTAGTATTTTTTGTAACATTTTTAGATCAATTCAACAAATATTCAGTGCGGGGAAATCTCTACAAGGTCACTCTCTAGAATAAGCCAGATTTCATAAAGTTATGCCATTTTTGCTATAAATCCTTTTTTGAGAGGTTCCAAGTAGTGACACCTAGAAGAATTTCATAAAACACACTAAAGAACATTGTGTATCATTTTCATATCTTTATACATTACAGGTACAAAGTTATGATTACTTCAAGTTAGGGTTGTTGACTAATCCAAAACTATGCATGTGAGACTAAAGAAACGTTTGATGAAAATGTTAGTCTCTTGTTGTTGAAGTCAAGGAAGGTTTGTAGGAATGTGATCATATACACCAGGTCTATTATAGAGCTACAAATCAGATTTGTATGATGAAATTGATGAGGGATTTTGGTTGAGGTACATGTTGAGTAGATGGTTGAGACAAGTAGTTGATTAGTTGGCACATACATGAGGTGTATAGTTGATGATGTTGGTACATATTGATGACTCATAGTTTATGAGTAGTTGACACATGATTGGTCCATACTTGGTACATGGTTGGATGAACTTGTTTATGGTATAGGTTGATTATAGGTTATTTGGTATAGGTTGGTGCATGGTTGATGCATTTGTTTATGGTACTGGTTGATTACAGGTTTAGGTACAGGTTGATGCATGGTTCAGATTTATTGGTACAAGTTTATAGCGGTATATATCACAGTGATAGTTTGATAGTGGTTCCATCATTCTAATTATACTTCAAGGTGGCAGGACGGGGAAAGGATAGTTGGTTGTATTCACCTTCCGGTTGTAGCTAGAGAACATAGGGGGTTGTAGCCTCCTTCTGCTTGTAGCCATAGAATTGGGGAGTTGGAGCTTCCCTCATGTTGTAACCTGAGAAACTAGGGGGTTGGATCCTCCTTCTAGTTGTAGCTGGAAAACAAAGGAAGTTGGTGCTTCTAATGAATGTAATTCTTCAAGACATATAAGAAAAAGAATTTTGTGGTTTTCTCCTGATTTGGGTTTCCACGTAAAACACTGGTTTACTGTGTATGTGTATGTTTGTTCATTTGTTCATTGCTTATTTACTCTAAAACTATTGGATGATAATGATTAATTGATATAACACTTGGATTATATGGTTAAAAAGGATTAAATTTCTCTATTACTGATTCACCCCTCGTCTAACTAATCCAATAGAAGTTGGCCCAAGGATTTGGATGAGTATTATTTTAAAAGAAAAAGGAAGGAGGTAAAGAAGGACGAGCATGGAGGACATGTGGAAGAGAATGCATCTAGCCATGATGAGGATGTGTGCATAAATGAAGATCAAAGAATATCCTATGATACATCATCAGAGCTATCTGATGAGGTCGATGACACTAGTGTGGTTGATGGGTATACCTCTGAAAAATTAACAAAAAAAGAGGATGCAACATCTTATGATAACTATGATGAAATATTACAATCAACCCATGTCGCAGATCCAACATCTCTCACTATGCATGGTTCTTATGATGAAGGTAGTTCAACCATGATAACACCTACACAGGATGAGGATTCATCACCATATCTCATTTATGATGTCGATAATGATGAGGATGTGATTGTACCTTGACATGATGATGAAATTAAACAAAGACCCTTAGAATTGAAAGATTTGGAGGACTGATTATTGGTTAAGGAAGAGAATATTGTACAAGTATTGATGAGGTCAGACAATGATCATAAATTTATTGAAAACCTTATGTGGAAAACCGAGTTGGAGGAGAGACAAAATGGACTTGCAGATGGAGTCACTAGTGCCTAATTGAGCATCATCAAAGAGGCACTAGAGAGGATGAAATTTGATCACTTGTAGTTGTTCATGGATAGGGACCTTTCTCTTAAGTTCACTAAAGATAAGGAAAGGGAGATTGAGGATATTTGTTACCAACTTATTTTGGCATGCTTGTCATCATTGACAATAGTAGAGACTCCATCGTTTTTGGAAGTAGTGACACATGAGGGAATGAGTGGAACTCATGATATGAGGGAGGAACCTTTTGTGATGATCTTGCATGAAGAATGTTCATAGTTGTAGGAATATGAGGAGAGGTTTGACACTGAGGGTTTTTACCGTGTGACTATTTTTCATTGGAGGGATCATGAGCCATTTATTTTGGCTCAAGCATTAGATACAAAGGAGGTAGTTGAGAAAATTTCTTTGTGGACTAGCCAAAAAGGAAGTGTATGCAGCAGTTGATTGGGGGATTGAGTATAGGATATATGTGGATACATCACTTTGGGATCCAAGTCTATTTTATATTAGTGGAGTGATTGATACAGTGGCACATATAGGATACATGGTGATACATGATGATATGGTGGTATTCATAAATATACAACAGTATACGATGATGTACGATGGTGTACAGTGGGGTTTTGGGATGTTTCCCCTAGGGAGACTGTTAGGGACCTAACCTCCCTAATCTGTCATGTAGGTATAATAATATATTTTCCATGTAATAAAGGACGATGTTAGTCTATAAGACCTATTTAATAAATGAGAACAAGTCAATGTAAGAAGACCTAATAGAAGATTTTGCTTCTAGAAATATCTTCTGCTAGAAGGTTCTTTAGAAGATAGAATTAGTATAAATAAGAGAGAGAGAGAGGCATGAGAAGTATTTTCCTTGAGAATTATTTTAATAGAGATCTTGTTTGTTGGAGGTTTCCCCCTTGAAGAGGAAAGTGAACATTGTTTCCTATCAATAAAGGTATAATTTTTGTGTTGTGGTTCCATATAATTTGTTGTTTCATTTTTATGTCTATAGTATTTCAGTCTTCTTTTGTTATTTTGGTGTTATTCTCTACATTATTTCTATTTTCTACTAATATAATAGATCTGGTACCTTACAAGTGGTATTAGAGCACTTTCCTTGGCAGAAAATTGTGAGTTATTTTTTTTCCAGGGTAGAGACATATTTCGATGTCTTAAAGCTACAAATATTTGTCGTTCAACACATAAATACGTGGTCAAGGAAGCATACACGGAGGAAATACAAGTGGTACTTAAGAACACATTGTTTTCCACTCTTGTAACCCTTGTTGGTACCCCTTCATGTGGTAGCACATCAGATATCACATGTATACAGACTGGCCTAGATACCTTGAAGCCCTCCGTAGATAAACCGATCAACCACTTGACTATTATAGTGTCATTGAGAACAACACTCGGGAAGATACTCTCTAGTTCCTGGGTATTCGGTTAGTACCACTAAGGGTACGGTCTACGCTTCTTAGTTGGTGTCGTGAGATATTGGGCCGAGTACTACTTTTGGACCCCACACGTATATCAGATAGTTGTAGCACATGGTAAACCATTGTCTGTAGAAATCCTGAATATCCTAACCCTTGGGAAAGAAAAAAATATAGAACAGATAAGATCCATTGTTCTGAAACTTTACCTCCTGCATTCTGGTTGCAAAATCACTACACATTTTTCCTATTAATAATTTGGGTTGTTGGAACATGACATTTTGGGGAACAACGTAGCAATCAAGGATGATAGTGAGAAAAGGGACCATAAAAGGAGTGTGTTCCAGATAATAGGGAAAAGTGTAATATCACCATCCATACAAAATGTTTCATTCCAACTGTATATAATTATATAAATTCAAACAAACAGTTATATTCTAAAACTACACATATTCATGAGGAAATAACAGTAAAAATATGCATGCAACATACACAGACAAAACCCATAAACATAACACACATGTATAAATACACAACATGTAAATTAACACACAATTGACACATATCTTTTATATAATACAACCAGCGACGTGCAGACCTTCCATGATCCTCCCAAATTTAGACCACGCTGCTCAGAACTCTCAATAGTGGGTCACCCCCAAGATGGGACTAACATCCACCTAGGTAAAGGGATTTCTAGCCAAGATTAAGCTACACAGACAACGGGATGGATTTCATCCCAGGTGCCAAATCAAACTAACAACCTACAGTCTCTCATTCCCCACATGCCTACCCCACCCCAGGAAGTGTGCTCCTTCTCTTCTCAACAGTCCTTTGGCTGCACCACTTCCCTTCTAGGGCTTCAACAACAAACTTGACAGGAAGTCTCAGAGCACTATAGAATCAATTGGGCTCCCTCATGAAATCAATTCCTAGCAATTATCTCACCTGGTGAGAGATTCTCACGTGCTTGACAACCGACCTCTTCAATCCATGATCCTAACAACCTACCTCTTCATTCCAACTCTTAATTCAACTAGGTACAAGTAGAGGTGAAGGAACATGTGATGGCACAGGTGTTGGCAACAAAAACATTCAGGAAAGGAACAAGACACTACTCATAATAGGAAAGTTACGAGTGATGGAAACAATAGATTTCAAGTAAGAAATTGTACTAGATTGGGAAATGTACCACGTACAACTCCGGGAGTGCATGAGGGTTGCAGAGGTAGAATACTAGAGGAAACAGAGTGAATCGTGAGTGGGGATAATGTGATGGTGCATGGGGAGAATGGTCTAGTTTTCCCTAGATATAAATGCATGCGCTCTAATTGAGATATATCTCTCAAGGAACTAGTTCCTCTCCACGTTTAATCCATTCCCCTTCACAAAGGAACTTAGGATAATATGTGTTTTATCCATACCTTAGTATTTTAGGAATAATATTATAATATTCCCTTGGAGATAATCCCTCTAGCTTAGCCCCTTTCCTAGGCTCTTAGCCCCCCCTTTCCCTTCCTAGTGGAGTTTAGTCCCCCATACTCTTTTATCGTGGTTGGTATACATGTAATGATGTATTTTATTAATGATATGCGTGTTTACATATACAAAAATAGGCTCACTAGCCTTTAGCATCTAGGCTCTCTGGCCTAATATTCACATAAGACTTCTTGCCTATAGAAAACTATCTCACCAGCCTATAAAACATATTGACATATACAATTGGGGCTCAGTATTTTGGTGTTACATCCACCTCTCCTTATTTATGAACTTTCCTTAGTGAAATATATATACCAACAAAATTTAAAAAGCCTTCAATAAGATGTGGGTATTCTGCCCACATGGCATCCTCGTGCTCCTAAGTTGCATACTCGAGACCATACCAAGTCCATTGGACCTTTACTATCACTATGTATTGATTCCAGAGCTGCTTGATATTCTAGTCCAATATGCACACTGGATGCACCTAAAAAGTGATGCACGTAGACCCCCTTTCCCTTGGGCCAAGATCCGCACAGGATCGTTCTAAATTATTTTCGAGCCGAAGTGGCTCTCTCAGATCCCTATTGGAACCTCATGAATTTGATCCATAATTCCTTCATAAAAACTCGCCATGCGCAACTTAACACCAGGCACAAGCCTTATGTCTCCACGTGACCACAACCGGGCCTTAGCACCAGTACGTTCGCAACTCGTGAGTTCGTGAAGTCATAGACCCTCGAATCCTCTTTCTCCTAATGCCAATACCTGATATGTGATATGGGTATGACTCCTCCTCGCTAGCACCTCTACAAGCGACTGTCGAATAGGGCTTGACTCTAGCACCCCTCGCAACTCGCAACTTCGCGAGTTGGAGTGTTGAGCCCTCGTGCTCCTCCTTTGCGAAATCCTGAGGCACGATAAGTCAACGATGGGTTGACACCTTCCAAGATGACGTGCGTACACCAACTGTCATATACTTCCACCTTTTTCTGTTCTCTACGTTTTCGCCACCTATCAACCGTGCGATCCCCACTTAACGAACGTGACGCGTGTTTGCTCAAGCTCTCGGCGCTAGGTACTTCGTGACTTTAGAAATCAAGGTGAAACTCCTTCATCCTCCAAAACCCTGATACATGAGGTAGAGAGACACCAAATATCATGACTCTCCTTCCTCCTCGATGAACGGTTCAGGTCGAATCGCGATCTCGCGACTCGGGAGTTTGTAGCGCAAAAGTCTTTGCCTCCCCGCTTACGATACCCGAATTCGTGAAATGATCCAGACATCTACTACCTATCCTCGAAAATGGATGGTCCTGATGCTTTTGGAACTTTAACAATTGGTCTTCATTCTACTATTATTAGGTTTAAACCTCATGCACCTTTCCTGGATCTGATGGCTCACGACAACTTGGCACTTCTCCCCCAAAGTTTTTGTCGTCCGTTCTACCCTTCTGTGCGGCTGCCCAGGGATTTAAAACCCTTGAAACTTATTATGGATCCGATGGATATCGATCCTCTGCAATAGACCTAATGGTCTAGATATATTCTCCTATGTGCCTCCCAGAGACTAAACCCCATGCACATACCCTTGATCCAACGGCTCTCAAGCCACTGCGCTCCAGATCCAATGGCTGGCGCGATTTCATGATGTCGGTGATTGCAAGTTTGGGGTGCAGCCTCCTCTGATCCTCCAACTTCTAATTCTTAAATGTGTGGATATCCAAGGGTTTAAACCCCATGTGCCTTCTCCTGATCCAATGGTTTTCGGTGTTGTGAGGGAAATCCCCTTACGGACTAGCAAATAGGGTTATCTTATGCATGCAGCTATGACCGAAAGAAATATACTTTCTACTTTCATCCCCAGACTTAAAACCCATTCCTTTTCAGAAAATACATGGTTTAGACCAACATACCTTGTTCCATATGTTCAATGTCGATCCTTTCTCCCACTTGATCACTTGTTAGCATTCCTCCTTTCACAACTGACCTGTATGCAAAACAAGCAACAAACTACACATGCATTTTACCTATAGACTAATGGGTTAGAGATTCAAACATATATTTATTGTATTATGAAGAACTCATAAAGTGGGACGGGAAAAACATTTATTTATTACTTTGAATGAATCAACTTACAAATGTCGAGACCAGCCACTGCTCTGCGAATCCTGATCTTGGGATCCTCTTCAAATTTCCTCCAACTTCTTTGCTTTGTATCTCTTCTTGCACAAGGATGGCTAAAGGGTTGGGACAATGGGAATATGAAATTGGGTAGAGTTTCTTTGCTATCTTTTTCCTCTTCCAAATGGGACCCCTAGCCCTTCTTTTATAGGCTAGAAGAAGATAGGTATTTGGACGAACCCTTGGCCATGCATGGTCAGGAGTTTCAATTAACTCACCCAAAGCTCTGTGTTTCGTCATAAAATTTCCTTTTTTTTGTGCTTTGTTCGGTCCACGTGGGATGTTTTAGGTCATCTAGCATGTACACGCTTGCAGTAATGGAGTAGGGTGTGTGGGCCCTTATAAAAGAGGTTTTTTAAAGAGTCTTTTAGCACTGCTTTTGGCAAAGAAGGGATATGAGATGGATTGATGCCAGGTAAGAATGTATAGTGCAATTTAGGGTTATAACAGATGCCCCCTAATGTGTTAGGTCATAAGAGCATATGATGGCCGAAATACATTACCAATCTTTACTGATGTGTCGAACAAGTGAGCCCAGGGACTAGGAACCGAGAGGCGTCGTCTGCAAAATAAAAAATGTCTCACCAAGGTGGGAATACCCATGCTCGAGATAAAATAGAATCATGGCTACCAATCAAATACATTGTAGATCCATTTCAAATAACTATATAAAGTGTAGCTATGAACAATACACAGTGGAGCTACATCTCGAAATAAAAAAGATATACATATAGAGTATCCATCTTCTAGAAGTTGATATGGCCTGATGGCTGGAGATGAGATCTTCAGAGCTCGAGAAAAAACTTCAAAATCTTCAAAACTCAAGGTAGGAGTGTAATATGAGTGTATGACTTCATTACCCAGAGGCCTTCGATGGCTCGTCGGTCATGGACTAGATAATCTTGATGATCAGACTGAAGGCTTCATTGATTTCGAACAAGGACTTGATTGGACATTCATGATGGCCAGGTATGAGGGCAAGAGACAAATTGCAGAGGGGATGACTCGGGCTTGGTAGAAAATTCTCTTGGACAAAATCATGACAAATGATGAGACTTAGGCAGCATGGCATTAATCATAAGTTTACGTAGGAGGAGGAAACACAAACTCTCCATAGGTTTGGAAGAATAACCAAACATAGGAGGACATAACTCTATGTAGCGAGAACAACTTCCTAAGGTCGTACTACATCCCAAAGCTTGACAAACAAACAGACTGATCTGCTTTATCCAAGGATGACTCATTATGCTGCCAATAAAGAAAATACTTTTCCCTTCCTCTTTTTGGGGTATATTTGATTTTTTTGTCTTTTCAATAATTTTGGAAAAAACGAATAAAGGAATGTTAYGTTACAATGGAGGAACGAGTGTTGCAAACATACAAGTTCAAGGCACAAGGACAAGAATGATGTTCAAAATAATGATACTCGGGAAAAATCCTCTGGGGGCCAAGGGTGTTAAGATGCAGAAGCAAAGTGTTACAAGGTTGGCATATAAGGTATGCAAATGCGGTTAACAAAACGCACAATGGTAACGTCCTTCGATGTAAGTTTAACGAGACCAGAGAAGGTAATCTTGGTGGTTTTTCATATTTAGGGAATCTGAAAAAACATAAAAGGAGACTCCATTAGGGTACCTTTTTCGAATATAGTCTAGTCGGTTCGAAAAAGGGGTAAACTAGCACGACAAGACGTCTATTCAAAACCATTTTAACGAGTGTGATACAGAAAAGATCACTCGGCCATTTTTTCACTTTTAAAGAGTCTGAAAAAAGATTATCTATGGACTCCGTCAGGAATGTTATTCTGGACCAATTTAACGAGTGTGAAAGAATAAGGTCACTCGACGATCTTTTCAATTTTAGGGAGTCTGAAAAGAGCTTAACTATGGACTCTATGGGGGTTCCTTCTTCGTAAGTTTAGTCCCTCAGGCCCGAAAAAGGGATAAAATTATACTTGAGAGTACTCTTCTATAGAGATGAAGTTCCATAGAGTATATCTTTGTTCGTACAGTTGACCGTCCAGACCGAAAAAGGGGTAAACTACCGCCGAACAGACGTGACTTCAAATTTCAGTTTAACGAGAGTGAAAGGCCACAAGATTGCTCGACAATCGTTTCATGTTTAGAGGGTCTGAAAAGGGCTTAAAAGAAGACCTGTTATTTTTTGGGAGTCCTGAGGGTGAGGTCAAGAGAGAAGAAGAATCATGCAAATGAGGCTCAAACTTGTATTCAGAAAAAACTACAAAGACTCTTGAGCCTACAGTGTTTTAGAGACAGCATGAATACCACAATGCAACCAGGATCTACCTAGGGCATCCATGTTCCGGTAAGATCTACCACCAAGTTGTGACACTTCTAAATCATAGATGATGGGTTTTTGTCACAACCTAGTGGGATCAACCTGTGGAAAAGGAAAAAGACAATGAGATACAAAAATCAGGGTAGAAACCTAACCTATATGTTCAAGTTGATCGTCGAAAATATTTTCCACGGACCGTCAAAAAATACTCAAAACTCAAAAAAAACTGTCCCAATACCCGATCAAATCCCTCCTATGCAACTCCTGAATAACTTTAAATGGTTTTTGGTATAAATAAAATGCTAATGGAGTCCAAAAAGTGACAAAATAAGGCTAAAAAGTCTATACATAAAAGTTGGCAACTCATTATCACCATTGCTGATTTGGAAATTGACTCTGGAGCCAAAAGACCCCCTTTGTCAAAAGCGGTGATTCCTGGAGCTACAGTGGATGAAACAAACTTTTTTCTAGACCAAGTAAGTACAAACTCCTTTATCTTGCATTTTATGTCTCTATTTGTGCATTGGGTTTCATTTTTTAGGGGGGCATCGACCTTTAAAAGGTCGGCCCTAGGTCCACGCAGAATGTCTCTCGACAGGCCGCGTGTACATTCGGGCAGTGTAAACTTTGCCCACGTGTACACATGACTTCCACCATTACAACATGCGTGGACCCCCTTATGGAATGAAAAAGGCATAAAAAGCAAGGGTTAACTCTCCTGAACCTTGGTGTTTTGCAGGATGTATGTCCATTGGAGAGAAAGAGAGCATGAAGAGGTAAATGAGTTGGTCGGGGAAGACCCCAATGTTGTGGCTACTTTAATGTAGTGTGGGTTACTCAAGTTTTTCCTATGTCCTTTCATGTGGGCACAACCTAGGCTACTGAATGCCTTGGTTGACTACTAGCATCTGGATGCAGAGGCATTCATTTTAGAGGGGCAGTCATTGGTGCCCACAGTCGAGGACATTTACTTTTTGTCTGGCCTCTCCAGGAGAGGGGAACTAGTTAATTTCTGAACTTTTCCTGTGGTGTTGCATAACATAGAGGAATTGATAGGCCTATACTGTGAAACTAATACGGACCGCACAAGCATGCAGGTTCCCATAATAAATATCACTAAGTTATCGCTATAGGCGATAGTATTGCTTATTGCACGAATTACTGGTTCTGCGACTCTACATCAGGCGTCCCGTGCATAGATGAACTATGCAGTCCAGTGCTTAAATGCACAAGTTTTTGATTGGAGTACCACTTTTATTGAGTGTATGAAGAGGCAGTTGACAGATTGTCGTTTGCGGACACATAGGAACTTTGGGTTCGGGACCATTCTGTGTTCGTTCTTTTTTGAAAGAGTTTCGAGTTTTAGTCCTCGAGTAGTGGTATGAGGACATCAGGCCTCTCTTCCTGCTGTGTGTAGATGGGCAGTATTACTGCCGTGACAGGGTGGCAGAAGGAACAATGAGTCCTTCGATGATGACTTCTTTGCGTGGTTGTCACAAAAGATCCTGGTTATAGAGGATAATCCCTATGCCGGGATTGATTTTTCAAGAGACCCTGAGATACCAGTACCTCCTGGTGAGGAGCGAGGGGAGATGGGTAAGTCTCCACCTTTGTAGTTTTTTTGTTGTATATGTAATTTTTATGTTATTTTATTATATATATCATTTTTATTTTTGTTTTTGTTATGCTAGAGTATTTGACGGATATGTGTTCATTGTGTGTAGATGTGGGACCAGTGAGACCCGCTGACTATGCGAGGAACATGCGTCGCCCTCAGCCAGGGGCCACACCTGCCGCCGCAGGGGGACCAACAGTAGTAGGAGATATTCCAACCGGGGAGGCTGAGAGGGTATTGAGACAGGTTGAGCATAACTTTACTGCGCTCACTTGCATGGTCCCGATGGAAAAGATTGAGGACCTGCCACCATCTATGCAGCCTCATGTAGTGGGGGCACCACAGACATGGGTCCGGTTGTTTTGGCGTTTAGCCAATGCTGTGGACCAGTATAACAGGGCCCACAGGCCCTGACTTTAGCTAGACATTTTGACATGCCACAAGCACTACTTGTATATATTTTTTGAGGGCATAAGCCCTGTGACTCATTATTGGTTATATTTTTGAGGCACTTGCATCCATCTATGTACTCTGGTTACTTTATGATATTATATATGTTTTTTTGGTCTTTTGTGTCTTACGGATCATGTGTGCAAAAAACGTATTTACATGCTTATGTTAATGTTCTTTCATATGTGTGCAAGATGCCAATCTAAAATTTGATTAGCTAGAGTATCTGTAACTTGGTTTAATCTCCTAGGAACATGAAAATATGTAATATAAT